>VUQH01069248.1:0-28431 GCA_015106775.1 Etroplus canarensis
TTTGGCTGGGGGACAAAGTCAGAGAGGCAAGGCTGAGATGGTTTGGACATGTTGAGAGGAGGGATAGTGGATATATTGGACAAAGGATGTTGAAGATGGAGCTGCCAGGCAGGAGGAGAAGAGGAAGACCACAGAGAAGATTGATGGATGTAGTGAAGGAGGACATTCGGAGGGTTGGTGTGAGGGAAGAGGATGCAAGGGATAGGGTGAGATGGAGGCAGATGATCCGCTGTGGCGACCCCAAACGGGAGCAGCCGAAAGAAGAAGAAGAAGAAGGTTTGCGGATCATTCAGAATAATCAAGAGACTGTTTCTGAAAAGACGTGGACATTTTTAGGCAGTTATTTTTCAGTATGTTGAGCATTAGAAGTAAAATTGAGCAGAGGCCTCTCAGAAAGTTGGATTTTATCTTTGTTGTTGTTGGTTAAGATCTTCTACTTCTGTTTTCTAAGACATTGTGACAACATAGTCAGGTCTATAAGTATGTGGACAATGTCAGTTAGTGCAGTACTCTAGGTTAATACAAGTCTGCTATTCAGTCACAACCTGTTTCATTCACAATCCATTATGTTCGAGTACAGAGGCAAAATTGCAGAAACTGTGTCATTGTCTAAATAACTCACGGACCCGACTATATGCAACTGCAAATAGAAATCCTCATAATCCTCTTCTTCTTCTTCTTCTTCTGCTGCTTCTTTGTATTTGCCTTTGTAAGTGTCTGCAATCCTCCACCTTCTGCCGTCTCTGATAGCTGTTCAGAAGAAAATTGTATACATCGAATGACCCCAACCAACAGAAATTTGAATAACGGCATTATGGATAGTGCTAAGTGATGACATCAGTTTAAACCATATGCCCCAGTCTGGCTCTGCAGCACAAAAAAAAAATGCTCATGAGTAAAAGAAAAACATAAAGAAACCTTTAAGTGAACAAATATCACACTGTGAGTTTAATCAGAAGAAAGAGTTGTTGAGGAATGCCTGAATCAAAGGTTCCACAGTACTACTTATAGGCATTTTAATTCATTATAGCGCTAAGCCAAAGTAGGTCAGGGAGAAAGGCAGTTGGTGCATTATTATAAAAATGCTAACAATCGCAATGGAATAATGTCTATATATGGACAAAAGTATTGTGACCTTTTAATCATTGGATTCAAGAGATTCCTTCAGTCCCATTGCCACCAGTGTATAAAATCTACGACCTAGCCATGCAGTTCACCTTTACAAACATTTGTGAAAGAATGGGTCATTCTAAAGATCTCAGTGCATTTGAGTTTGGTACTTTAATTGGATGCCACCACTGCAACAAGTCATTTTGTGAACTTTCTTCCCTCCTAGATATTCCATTATCAGCTGTCAGTGGTATTATTGTAAATTGGAAGAGTTTAGGAATGCCGCCACTAGATCTGGAGCGGTGATGAATAATGTTTCTTTATTGTGCACTTTAATGGAGAAGTATGAGTTTGGCAAATGCCAAGACAATGCTGCCTGCCTGACTGCATTGTGTCAGCTGGGAAGTTTGGTAGAGGAAGGATATTGCTTTGGGGTTGTTTTTCTGGGGTTGGCCCGGGCACCTTAGTTCCGATGAAAGGAAATCTTAATGCTTCAGCTTACCAAGACATTTTGGGCAATTCTGTTCCCAACTTTGTGGGAACACTTTGGAGAAGACCCTTTACTGTTTCATCATGACTGTGCCCAAGTGCACAAAGTAAGGTCCATAGAGGCATGGCTGGATGCGTTTGGTGTGGAAGGACTTGGCTTCTTCACCTCAATCCCATCCAACACCTTTGAAACAGAGATTGCAGATTGTGAGCCAAGCTTTCTCATCCAACATCAGTGTCTGACCTGCCATATGCTCTTCTGGATGAATGGGGAAACATTCTCAAAGGTACACTCCAAAATCTTGTTGAAAGCCTTCCCAAAAGAGTGGAAGCTGTTATAGCTGTAAAGAAGGGAACAACTCCATATTAATGCCTATGGATTTAGAATGGAATGTCATACAAGCTCCTAAATGTGTAAGATCTAAGTGGCCCAGTACTTTTGTCAATATAGTATATTTCCTTAGCATATTAGACAAAAATTGACAGTGACAGTCACATAACAGAACTAAAATAGGTGGCAGAAATCACAAAAACAAGAGCAACAGTAATAACACTGATTATGGTTCTTGTTTCAAATGCATCATAATCCTGTTAGGTTTGGATTTTATTCATTGCTTTACTAGATCAGTACGTGTGAAATGGACTCTTTGCTGTTAAAACATATGCAATACATCAGTGTCCTGACTCTACAAAATGATTTTATCCAGCCCAGTGAGCTACTTATGCGGCGTGACAGAACTATCTATTCTAATCGTCACAAGGATGCATGAAAGATACATGCAGATATTCTCCAGTCTTGTCACTTTGAACCCACTTATGAAGTCTTTTGCATCCTTGCAGCCTTGCCCGGGCGTTCAGCTCGGCACGCCTACCAGCAGCACAGAGAAAATACGCTTGCTTCAAGGTCCGTGTGTCACAGCTGTATTTGTTCCATTTGCAGACCCTTGAGTATTATCTCGAACAATCACAGAGGACACTATCTCTAATGAACTCCTCATAGAGGCTCTGTTAAAAAGAAAAAGAAAGGGGGGAAAAAAACACATCTGCACAACATGTTTGATGTGCCGCTTCTGATGATGTGCTATCTTTTGCTTTGCCATTGAAGGCAGATTGTTATGAGAGTTTAGAGTGTTGGAGTGAGCTGATGAGGAGCATATTTTACAAAGTGGACTCACTTAGGTGCTTCTAAACCCAGTTTTTTAAAAAATGCATTTATCCCGAGCCATGCTTTATCAACTCATATACCGTTACTTGTCAGAATGGAAATTGCTCTTTGACAGACCAAAGCAATTCTCCTGTGAATGCCAGCTGGAGAGTGGGAGATGAATAGGAGGCTGATATCCTCTTATTTGTAACCCCTGCCTGTCAGTTTAGCCACATTTATTATGACTGCATGCAATTATTTTTAGCTGATTTTCTGACAAAGGCCTCAGAAAATATATAACAATAACGCACTGAGATACAGTGATCGACCTGATTGAACATCCTACACTAAGAGGTAAATGGTGACAGTAGGGTATTAAAGACAACAAAGATGGAGGTTCACAAAGTGTGAGGTCCTTGATCAGGATTAATATTCCCTTTTTTCCCCCCCAGACATGAATTTAGTGAAAGAACTGTGGCTTAAAGAGTGACAGTTTAATTACTGTCATCTCCCCATATGCAAAGCAGACAGATCTAAAATTAAGCGCTAAATCGAGATCACGTCACTTATAAACAGTTTATCAGTCAGAGAGTGACCAGTGTGTCTAACTTTGGAAAGCTTTGAAAAATGTCCAACTTGAACAAAGCCGCTGACTCAAACTCACAAGACAAGAAAACATAAATAGCTCTGCTGTTATCTTCACTGTGATCATCGTGATTAGGATCAAGATTAATGTGGTTATCGTTGTCATTAGTGGATCGCTGTCCTCATCATGAAGATGATTAAAGTGCAGAAGATGAGACAGCACCAAACAGTCACTGTAGTTTGGTGAAGTTTTGTGAATTTAAGTTGCATTTTGGCGTTCAGATAGTCTAAAAAGTTCATGTGATATAGAAGAATTTGCTCATTATTTGGCTTGAAGTAAGCATTTTCCCATCTGATTGATGCAGTATGTTTGAAGTTAACCCGTATGGGAACAGTTTGTCCCTTCTGTTGATCAGTCAGCAAGGTTGCAAGAAAAGAAAAAAGATAGCTTGGAAAATTTCGCAAAGCTTGGTGAGCTGGTGTTATATGTGCAAAGGTAGAGGCAGTTTGGTGTGGATCAGACTCACACCGCTGTATGCATCATTTCTAAAGCCTGGTGTGCCATTTCTGCACTGCAGTTCTTTTTTTATTTCTTTTTTAAATTTCTTTTTTCCCCTGACATAAGCTTACGGCCGATTCAGTAGGTATAACTGTTCAACTGCTTGTTAAGGGAAATATCTAATAAGCCAGTCACAGCAACACACAGCAATTGCAGCAGCTCACTTAATGCATTTAGGCTCGTACTGTAGACATGGGGCACATTTCAAGAGTCCAAAAGATTAGCTCCCGTTTCCTTTTTCAGACCCCTTTTCCTTGACCTCAGTGGAAAAGGGGTCAATGGAAGGTGTGAAAGAGAGTTAGTAAGGACTTTGGAAAAGAGAAGATTGGTGAACTGGGAATTGGACTGCACTTATACTAGACTCTTTAGTGTCCCCTGTAGTGTAGTGGTTCGCCTTGCAAGCGAAAGATACCTGGTTCAATTCCAGGTGGGGACACAAGCCTCTATCACCTTGGAGGGTTGCGTCAGAAATGTCACACCTCTGCCAAATGACCGATTCAGATTAATCCTCTGGGGCGACCCCTTGGGGAGAATTCAAGGGAGCAGCCGTAGGTACACTTTTTACGCTACACTCTTTAATAATGTCACACCAGATGTAGAAGATGAACTGCAAAATGTGCAACTTTTTTTAATACAGATCATATAAGGGAGAAAAACCTTTGCAAAATATGTCATTGCAAAGGCTGGTATTTTAAAGGAACAGGAACAAAGAGGGCAAGATTTACTAATAGTCTACACCAGTGCAAAACCCAGCTAGTTTTGTTGCATATGCATCTGTTGGTTTTTAACCTTTCAGAGCACAACATTTTGAGAGGAGAATAGTTAATTGATTGATTTACAAGAGTTTGCATTGAATTTACTGAAAAATGGCACTGAACTTTAAGGTGAAAAGCACATGCCACATTCAACACCTTACATGGTTGTGATAGCTGCTTCTCGGAGGGTTAATTTATTTGGTGGCACGGGTAGATGGCTCAAAACGTTGGCTTTGTTTCTTCATTTAGTCCTCAGCCTGCATGTGTAGAGCCAAGCATCACATATTTCTGTTCCTCAATAATCCTGGGATTTCGATGAAACAGAGCTGAACTGAACCGAACAGTGTGCACACACCGACTTTGTTTCCTCCTTTCTGGTATCTGATTTGTTAGACACCAAACAGAAATGTTTGTCAAAATACCACTGTTAATGGGACTCAGGTAGATTCTGAATGTTGTATTAGACTGCTAAAATACCAGTGATGCATGCATTTACGCATATGGAACAGCAACAGTGTGTTCATTAACACATGGAAGGCTCAGGATCTGACAGCGAATAATGATTTGTGTTCTTCTGGCAGTTGAATGGAAGACATACTTTTAATTAACATTTGTACATCTGCACTACTTTGTCGCTTTTGTTAACCTTTTTGATGATATGATGATGATATTATGGGAAACCATTATCTTCTGTCCCGTCATAAAGGATGGTCCAGTGTATCCTATGCTAAAGGAGGTACTGAAGGAAGTACCGAAGCTCCTTTCCTAAGTGTTTAGAGAACTGCAACAGCTCTTTTTATGGCTGCCATGCAGATACTTCTGGGTCATTTCACTCAGTTAGGATCTTGCTAAGTGAAAATGCCCATTATAATGTACCCATGGTCAGAATAACGTGCTGAAGTGCAAATATCCAAATGGGGAAGAAAGGTGATTTCAGTGACTTCGAACGCGTTGTTAATGGAAGAAGGGGTGGTCTGAGTTTATCAGAAGCTGCTGATCTGCTGGAATTTTCCCACTCAGCCATCTCTATGTTTTACAGAGAATAACCACTGATTGCAAGCAAGGTATGCAGAAACATCAAACCAGATGGGCTGCAACAGGAGAAGACCACACTGGGTGGCCCTCCTGTCAGTCAAGAACAGAGAACTGAGGTTACAAATTGCACAGGCTTACCATAATAGATGATTAGAAAACACTGCCTGGCGTGACGAGCCTAAATGTCTGTGGATGGTGGGGTCAGAATTTGGAATAAACAACGTGAAAGCGTGGTTCCATCCTGCTTTGTGTGAACACTTTAGATTGGTGGTTGTGGTGCAATGGTGTGGTGGATCTTTTCTTGGCAGACTTCAGGGTCCTTAGTAGAACTAACTATAGTATAAATGCCACAGCCTTGATGCTGACCATGTGCATATACATTTGTGATTAAAGTGTACCCATCTTCTGTTGGCTGCTGCCATCAGCACCATGCCACAAAGCTCAAATTATCTCAAACTGGTTTCTGGAACAGGACAATGAGTTCACCGTACTCAAACAACCTCCACAGTCACTAGATCTCAATCCAGTGGAGCCCCATTTGCATGCTGTGGAACAGGAGATTCACATCGTGGATGTGCAGCAACTGTGTGATGCTATCATGTCAACATTGACCAAAATCTCTGGGGAATGTTTCCACCACCCTTTTGAATCTATGCCAGAAAGAATTAAGGCAGTTCTTAAGGCAAAAGGGTGTCCAAGGCATTCCCAATAAAGTGTACACTGATACTGAAGCCTGCAATAACCTAATACCAGCTAAGTCAAGTCTAACCAAATTCGGAAAACGTCTTAAATATAACCTTTATCCTCATTATTTTCATTACAAACATCAGTTCAGACCTGATTCTTCACATCATCCTTGTCCTTGTCAGCTTGTCAGCTCTGTTTCAGCATTTTATCACGTTTTGTGTCAGAAATGCAACCAATGCAAGTCTTCATCAAAAATGCTCAGCGAGCACAGTCACAGACTGGGAGAGTGCTAATGCTGAGACAGACACATAGCTGGGGGAACTGTGCAGCCATTTAGCCATGTGTCACCTCAAGACTAGATTCACTGAGTGAGTCATAGCCTGCCCTGAGCGGGACACAGTATGTTCTTGACCACCGTGAGCCTACTGTCATCACAAAAGGGAAAAATAGGACAAGTTGCTGAAGTCATGACAAAGGGATGTGAATGCTGATGTTAAAAAACAAGGCTGACACAGTGCTTTATATTACCCTTGTTATACTGAAAATAAACAAGGATACTGCTTGTGTACTCATGGCAGTACTGTGCTGTTACCTGAAGACTCTTTTTTAATTCTTTTGTCATGTCAATTATTTAGGGAATCCCATAGGTTTAGATTTATGGATTTAATTCTCTTCAAATAAAATGTATTTGTCCCAGGGAGCCACTGAAGCATTGCATAATGAGGGAACAGTATAATACAATATAAACACAAAGAAAATATACTGCACACAACAAAAGTGCAGGGCATATGTACCATAATTGTTCTGCTCTACAGATTGCGCTGCACTTTGCTTTTCCCCCCTGTTTTACACAAAAAACACAAAATGCATGGACATAAAGTATAATGCACAAAATAAAAAGGAGTGCTATTCCACCTACTATACTATACAGTCATCCGTGAATGCAAATGCATCAGCTCTACAAAGTGTGATCATACTACTAAGCATGTTAACAGATATTAATTACAGGGCTATATATAGATGCAGACCTCTAGGCAAAGCCACATATTGCTATGACATAGGAAGTAGCTGTAATATATGTGAATCTTTGGCTGGAAACATTCAGTCAGCCTTGTATATCACAGCAGAAATGCAATGTAACTATGTCAAAATAATGTGTTTTGCTGTGTAAAAGTCTCAAGCCTCTTTTCATATCTTTATATTTTGCCAGAAAAATGGGAAATTCTTTTTTTGAAAAATGTGAGGACTTAAATGTAAACAGCACATATGGCAAAAGCAGAGTTTATACAATCCTAACAAGCTTGAAAGTCAATATTTGGTATGACCACCTTTATTTTTCAACACAGCCCGGAACTCTCTTAAGCAGGCTTTCTTGTCATTTCTTTAAGAAGACTTCTGGATAAGTTTTTCAGGCTTCTTGAAGGACATTCCAAAGCTCTTCTTTGAATGTTGGCTGCCGTTTGTTCCGTTCTCTCTCAAGAGGATCCCTCACTGCTTCAGTAATATCGAAGTTCAGGCCCTAGGGAGGATCGTCCGTGACTGTTAGCAGTATATTGTGTGTTTTCTATCCAGGTAGGCTTTTAGTGTGCTGGCAGTGTGTTTGGAACCATCTTGGGGGTGGGGAGGGGAGAGGGGTGGTGGGGGGTTGCATTCATAATTCCATCAATTTTGAGAAGATCCCCCAAACCACTGGTTGAAATGCAAACCCAAACCATGACAGAGCCACCAACGTGTTTTGTAGATGGCTGCAGATACCTGCTGTTGCATCTCTCTCGTGACCTCCTTCATACATAGAGATGATGATTTGAACCAAAAATTTCAAATTTAAAATAAGACCTGTTGCCATTGATTTTTCACTAGATGTATCAAGTCAAGAGCCAGTTGGATCTCTCAAGTCTTGCATCAGATATAATTTAAATTTTTTTCTTTCCTAAGTTGTCTGTAATGTGTAGACATAACCATGTGGTTCTGATACCTGATCAGGTATGAGGGCTGGACTGAAAATGAGTGAAAAAGCAGCCAATGTCCAAAAAAAGAACCACTGAAAAACCTTAAGAAGGCCTGGAGAACTATTGCTCAAAACCACTTTAAAAACTGCAAGAAAGTCTGGCTCCTTGGAAGTGAAATATAAAGCAGTGAGGGGTGGCTAAAGACTTTTGCACAGTGCAATACGTTTAAAGTCAGTTCACACATTCCACTCAGAACACAAAGCAACCAAACCTCCACAATTTAAACACTAATTTGGGAATGTTTAACTTGTAATGAAATTGTGAAAAGGTCGAAGACTCTCAGGTCAGGAGTACACTTACGCAATATGCATTTTCTAAACTGATATCACTGTGTAATGAGTTGCTCCAGCAGATTTCTATTGGTGCTAATGGGCGGAATTTATATAGCAAGTTATCAGGACAGACTGATAGATGACTTGTAGGCCTAATTATGACATTTCATTAAAGAGATCCCGGTGGAGGTGTTATGGCAATTTTTGCTCAAGCGTGCAGTGGGAATGCTGCTTCATTTGGCCTGGAAGTAAATTATGAAGAAGCTGCACATCCAATAAGATAAACCTCAGGGCTGAGGTACTGCACGACGCCCACTTCTGCTGTGGAACCGCAAAAGCGAGAGCTATCTGATGTGATATCGCACGTATACGTGAAAGTACAGGTTCAGCAACAGGAATCCGTTTCCTGTTTGCGTTGGCGAAGGGTTATGAGCAAGAGGGGGATCATTACCTGTACTTCAAAACATACTTTGAAAGTAATGAAGTCAGATGGCACTATCTACTCAGTATATTAAGGTATTGATGGTAACAGATGGCGCTTTTTAGCATATCAAAGAGTCCCTCCTCCACCAGTTTGCAGAGTTATTATTTGTGTTTGTATTGGCTACGAGCTTTTTATTCAGCGGTAATGTCATCTGTGTGGAATTTACATTTCATCAGTGCTTTTTTTAATTAATGGAAAGCTCAGTCTGATGTTGATGAAGAAACAGCAGAGTGGGTTTTTATAATGAGAGTCAGAATCAGTAAACTTTAATAATTCAGGAATGTAATGGCAAGCAGTCTGATCAGGAGGAGCATGGGTGCCATCTATACCATTAATAATGACAGCACTGTGCATGCTATAGTACTGATATGGCGCACGCTGGTGCTCTGACATAAAGCAGAGCTGTTAGAGCTGTTATTATGTGTCCCCCGTTAAAAGATGAGATATGTTCTTGTTTAACAAACTGTGTACTGAAAATGCTTAAATTGAAATAATGTAGGGAACCCTGATTGACATTGCATGCAGTGCCTTGAAACTGAATGGGATTACATTTTTAATTGCATTTGCGCTATTTGACACACACATGGCAGTATTTAGGGGGCTTGTCTGGAGGACTGCTGCCTCTTCTAAGTTGGCCAATAATGAATCGGCTTCCCTTTGCCAATTAGCCATGTGGCACTGTGCCTTGTTTCCTCAGCCAGTGATCTAGCACTATAATCCCCTGTGATGAAAAAGTTAGTAACAGTGTTCTTGCTACCAGCTCTGGCCCACACTGAGGATATACATTTGTTTGCCGTGTTGCAACAGAAAGTCTTGGCAGAAGCTTAACGTATTGCATCATAGCAGCAATAATGAGTGCCAATATGAAATTATATATGGCCTGTTGTGATGAATTCTACTGTTGCAAAGCTCATGCTGTCCAAATTAATATCCATGGAGGGGGTCAAAATATAAAGAACAATACAGAACTACCACAAATATCAACTGTAAGCTTTCTGAAATAACATCTTTATGATGGTGTGCCAAATAAAGTGGACCCTCAATAAATGTCTTTGCTGATTATGTCGATATACAGGATAAGGACTAAGGTATTGGGTCAAACCTTGTAACTGTTGAATTCAGGTGTAAACTTAAGCACCTAGCCATTCATTCTGTTTTTACAAACATTTGTGAAACAATATTATAAATATAATACAATAAGAGCTCACTAAATTCAGGTGTGGTATTGTACTAGGATGCCACAATTGCAGCAAGTTATCTTGTGAAATTTTGTCCCTCCTCTATATTCCACGATCAGCTGTAAGTCATGTTATTGCAAAGTGAAAGTGTTTAGGTACCGCAGCAACTCAGCCATGAAAAGTTACCAAAGCTCTGCTGAATCAATAGCTGCAGAGTTCCAAACCTGCTCTGGCATTAACATCAGCACAAAAACTGTGCGCTGGGAGCTTCATGGCATTTCCATGCTGCTTTACATCACTAAGCACAATTACAAGTGTGAGATGGATGGTGTAAGGACGCCACCACTGGACTCTGGAGCAGTGGAAACATCTTCTGTTGAGTGATGAATCAGCTTTCTCTATCTGGCAGTCAGATGGATGAGTCTGTGTTTGGGGAATGCCAATAGAACACTACCTGCTTGACTGCATAGTGCCAACTGTAAAGTTTGGTGGATGAGGATAATGGTATGGGGTTGTTTTACCTAGGTCCCTTAGTTCCAGTGAAGGGAAATCTTAATGCTTTAGCTTACCAAGCCATATTGGACAATTCTATGCTTCCAAATTTGTGGGGACATTTTTGGGAAGGCCCTTTTCTATTGACAAGCATGGTTGGAGTTTGGTGTAGGAGAACTTTACTGGCCCACACAGAGCCCTCACCTCATCCCCATCAAACACGTTTGGGATGAACTGGAACGGTGATCGCAAACCATTTTCTCTCATCCAGCATCAGTGTTTGACCTCACAAATGATCTTCTAGATGAATGGGCAAAGACTAGTGTTGTATCTGCTATAGCTGCAAAGTGGGGACCCACTCCATATGAAAGTGTTATGTGTTGGTGGCCCAATACTTTTGTCCATGTAGTGAACATATTATTACCCTTTATTTAACCTGGAAGTAAACTCTCGGGATTAAGAATATCTTTTGCGAGCGTGTCCTGGGCTAACAGCAACATTACCGTAGCATGTTTTACAATAGTAGGAGAAAGCAGAGCACCCAGAGAAAACCTGCGCAAACACAGGGAGAAAATGCACACCAAAGGGCCCTACCTGGATTTGAACCAAGGACCCTCTTGCTGTGAGGCAACAGTGCAAACCCCTGAGCCATGTAAAAATATATGTAAAACAGGTTAAAAAGGGAAACAATTTGGAAGTTAATTTTGAAACAAATAATGCTTTAGTGTGTAGAAGCCTATCAGCTGCTAACTGAGATCAAACTGTATCCCATGAACTCTTCCTCCAAGTGAGAAAAATATGCTCTTATCTTTAGATCAGAGTATTGTAGTGTCCCATGAGTTTTAGTGCTAACTGACTAAGCGAAGCTGACTCACCCTTCGCTCAGTGCTGGCAGCCAGTGACAATGTGACATTCACTATATCCTCCAGAGTCCTGGTGAGCATTTTACAACAAATCCTGTCGGGTTTTTACATTTTGGCGTGTCTTTTTATGCCGTTTGCGCTGTCTCCAGTTTCTGCTCTTTGATGTAAATATGTTAAAACCATAGACCGACTTAAGACAGGTGATCCATCACAGTGACAGTGTCAGCTTTTATTCGTATATGATTATTGTAGTGCCTTTAATATTGTGAAGAATCCCCAAATCATCCTGCATTTACAACCAAACTACAGTACAATCATAATGTAATGGTGTCAGCGATTGAAGCTGACATGATGTTCGCTGTGATGGATGGCGTAGGGTATCACAGGAAAGTTTAGAGTCCACAAATTAAGTTTTAAAAAGTAGTGAAATATTTGAAAAAAAAAATTTAGTACATGGGAAAATGGGATTTAAATTTTTAAAAAATCAAAAAATTCATAGTATTCATTGCTATTCCCCCTCCCTCTCCTGCTAACTTTTCATTGTGACTAAGGTTTAATATTGTTGACTAACTAAAGGAAATGTAGCATCTATCAAAGCAGCTGTGCTCCTGAATGCCACCCAGAATGATGCTCTCCTAGTATGTCTCCATAATCATGGTCATTGCCCATGAAGGGCATTTCTTAGGTTGATGTGCATGTCAGATGGCCTTATATGTCAAGGTCTCTTCTAGTAGTGCTGCCCTGGTCTCTTCAGGCCATTTTACAGTGACAGGATGAACACTGACCTCTGTCATTCCACTGGGTGAGCAGCCTGCGGTGAGCCTGCTGGTGCCAGGCCAGCTGAGCCATGCTGCTAGGCAGATTCCATGGCCCTTTGCCCCTGGGTCTACATCCATGCGCACCTCCAAACGGGCCCAGCTGTCCCCACTTCATTATGTGCTGATTAGGAGTAGATTACTCTGTGAGATGGGTATGATCAGCTAATTCGCAGTGCCTCTAAAGAAGGCAACTGTAGCTCAATGAAAATTGTCCCATTTAAGTAGATTTGTAGCCTATGACCTCAGAGCTCCACCATTTGAAAGATTTTACTCACTCAGGTTTTCATGGTTTTAAACACTGCTCTCTGGCCTATTAAAGCTTTCATTAGAGTTGAGATGTGCTTGATGACAGCATTAGAGAGAGCTCAGCTGTAAGCCACAAAATTGAAGCATGTGTCTAACTAACCTGGAGCAGGCATCTCTAGGTGCACTCACCTGCTCTTCCTCAGGAGGAGCAATTATGTCAAGAAGAAGGCAGTCGGGAGGAGGGGGGGGGGCATCCCCAGATGGCCTCTGAGCCAAGCCCTTGCTAATTGGCGTTAGACATTCAAAGCAGATTCAAGAGAAAGCGCTTTCTTCTCTCTCCACTGCCCCAACGTCTTTGTTTTGTTTTGTTTTGCTTTGTCAACTCTTGCCTTTTGATATGCATATCAATCCATGTTTTATTCATGGCCTTTCAGAGCGAAATCAGTCAAGATCACCTTGCAGTTGTCTGCAGCCGCAAGAACTGCTTCGCCCTGTGTACGTGTGCTCTGAGTTGCCATTTCAAAGCTAATTTTGTGACACCGCCTCACACTCAGGCAACCCACAGAAATGAATGATTTATGCGACTGTCACGCAGAACAACCAAAACTGTACATCCCACATTATTCTTTCAGTCTCCTGACTGCTTGTAGGGTGTTCCTTTTAAATCAAGAGAGCAAGGCTAATTGAATGGCTGTAAAAGAGCACTGATGAGATATTCCTGGCGAGGTAGTTAGGCTGAACTGGAAGGGTTTACTGCCCACATCCCAAAGGAAACATATGGAGTACCTGCTACCTACTAAAAATCTGGACTTTAATTAAAAATTTCTTTACCATCATGCCTGTGTTTATTAAATCTTTGGATCCCTCTGCAGCGGAGGCCATATCAGTGAAATCAGTGCATGTGTGTGAACTATTACGGTGCATTATGCAAAGCAATTCAAAGTTTGCTTGATAATCTGATGATCAGATAGCACCGCAAGCTGCTATCAGATTGAACACATGCATCTGTTTCAGGCAGACTTTGAACTCTCTAAGCGGGGACTCAAAAGGAAGGATAACTCATTAAGAAGTTCCGCCTGTGCCCGTAAAGCCACAGTTACAAGGTGCCATCAATAATGATCCCGCTAGAGCGAAGGAGACATGTTATAGGAAAAGGACCAGTGCTTGGCAGAACCTTGAAATTTGGCTTTGAGGTGGCAACCTTCAGCGCTGCCTAGCAGACATTTCCAAAATCACATTTGGCAAAGGAGCAAAATAAGAAGAAAGTCAAGAATTGAACTTTACACTGACTATGGCGGACTG
Organism: Etroplus canarensis; assembly: GCA_015106775.1. Classification (NCBI taxonomy): domain Eukaryota; kingdom Metazoa; phylum Chordata; class Actinopteri; order Cichliformes; family Cichlidae; genus Etroplus; species Etroplus canarensis. The sequence continues at coordinate 14,029 of VUQH01069248.1, forward strand.
CTGTCTATTTCAAGTTGCCTTCTTACAGTTAATTAGTTCATAAGCATTTTACCCTTTATTAAAAGGGTCCCCTAACCTTAAAAGTTTGAAAATTTGAAAAATCCTCCTTTTATTATCTTCTCACCATTGTTTCACAATATCCTTACATGAAGTATAGTTCAAAATTTAATATAAAACCTCTGCAGGACACGAAGGCACATCTATGCAATTTTGCCAATACATCAAGTGTAAAATGACACATGTGACCCCCAGTTCCAAAAAAGTTGAGATGCAGAATAAAATCTAAATAGAAACAGAATGCAATGATTTGCAGCACTCCTAAATCAATATTTTATCCGCCAATGAACGTAGAAATCATGTAAAATGTTGAAAGTAAGACATGTTACTGTTACATGAAAAATACTAGCTCATCTTGAATTTGATGGCAGCCATATGTCTTAAAAAGTTCAGACAAGGGCAACAAGAAGCTGGAAAATTAAGTGGTACTACAGAGAAACAGCTGGGGCAACATGTTTCAACTATTTCAGTTAATTGGCAACACGCCAGTAATGTGACTGGGTATAAAAAGAGCACCTTAGAGATGCTTAGTCTCTCAGAAGTAAAGCAGTCTGTGAGAAACTGTGCCTACAAATTGTGGAGCAATTTCAGGATAATGTTTCTTATTGTAAAATTACTTTGAATATGCCATCATCTACAGTACATTATGTCATCAAAGGATGATATGATGTACTGTAGCATGAGGACCATGGTCAAAAATCAAAACTGGAGCAGGACTGGTGATCTTCGGACCCTCAGGCAGCACTTTGTTTTCATGTGGGTGATTATGGCTTATAGCTCTTGAAAATGAGATATCCAGTTTGTCAGATTATTAGAATGCTTCCTTATTAATAGAAGCATTTACAATACAGAAATGTGCCATTTCTGAAAAGTGTGCTCATTTATACACAGAATAGTTGGTTGTAGCACCTTTAATGAATTCCACCATGAATTCCCGGATCGCTGCATCATGACATGGGTGTGATTAGTTTGTGGCACTGCTGAGGTGTTATTGAAGCCCAGCCTGCTTTGAGAGGAACCCTTGTCTGTATTTTTGGGTCGGGCGTTTCTCATCTTCCTTTTGACAAAAAAGCTTCAGGGCAGGCGAGTTGGCTGGTCAATCAAGCACAGTAATAACATGGTCAGCAAACCATTTGGTAGTAGTTTTGGCACTGTGGGAAGGGGGTATGTCCTGTTGGAAAATGGAAATTAACATTTCCATAAAGCCTGTCAGCAGATGGAAGTGTGAAGTGCTCTAAAATCTCCTGGACACGGCAGCCCCAAATTATCACAGACTGCAGAAACTTCACACAGAACTTCAAACACCTCGGATTCTGTGCCTCTCCACTCTTCATCCAGACTTTAGGACCTTGATTTCCAAATGAAACGCAAAAGTTACTTTCATCTGAAAAGAGGACTTTGGACCACCGAGCAACAGTCTACTTCTTTTTCTCTTTAGCCCAGGTAAGATACTTCTGACTTTGTCTGTGATTCAGGAGTGGCTTGATATTAAAAAATGCATCACTTTTATCCCCCTGAAGTAATGTACTGTATGTGTGGTAGCTCTTGATACACTGACAGCAGCCTCAGTCCTCTCCTTGTGAAGCTCGACTTTTCTTGACAATCCCGTCCAGACTGTAGCCATCTCTGTTGCTTTTCCCCTCCAGACAGCTTTCAATTATTATACTTTGATACAGTACTCTGTGAACAGCCAGCCTTTTTAACAATGACCTTCTGTTGCTTACCTTCCTTGTGGAGGCTGCTGATGATCATCATTTGGACAACTGTCAAGTCAGCAGTCTTCCATATGATTGTGGTTGTGTGTACTGAACTGGACTGAGAGATACACTGCAGTCATACTGTTAGTCTTAAACTCAAACTGGAGAAGAAATATTCTAATGGAGGAGCAAAATGAAAACAAAAAGGCTTGAAAAAATAAGTAATGAATAAGTAATAAATATGGAATATGTAAAAGTTTAGATTTCTAAATTACATCACAACAGAAAATTAATATTTCTTCATGATATTCTAATTTGTTGAGATGTGCTACTACTTTTATATGTACTTTTGGGGCTAGTTTCACAATAGTAGACCGTTCTGTAGTATTAGACCAATCTTAATTGTGCTCATCTTCGCCATGTTGATTCCCACATATCCCAAGTAAGGTTAAGATACACTGTATGGACAGAAGTACTGGGCCACCTCCATGTTTACACCTACATTTATGACATCCCATTCTAAATCTATAGGCAATAATATGGAGTTGGTTCCTCCTTTGCAGCTGTAACAGCTTACACTCCTTTGGGAAGGCTTTCTACAAGATTTTGGAGTGTGGCTGTGGGGATTTTTGCCCAGCCATCCAGAAAAGCATTTGCAAGGTCAGAAACTGATGTTGGATGAGAAGGTCTGCCTCAAAGGTTCCATTCTAGTTCATCCCAAAGGTGATTGATGGAGTTGAGGTCAGGGCTCTGTGCAGGCTAGTCAAGTTTTTCCACACCAAACTCATCCAGCCATGCCTTCATAGACCTTGCTTTGTTAAGCTGGAACACAAAGGGGCCCTCCCTTTAGGGAATGTTCCCAGAAAGGTGGAAGCACAGAATTTTCTAAAATGTCTTGGTAAGCTGAAGCATTAAGATTTCCCTTTGCTGGAACTAAGGGGCACCGGCCAACCCCGGTAAAACAACCCCATGGAATTATCCGTCCTCCATGAAAATTTACAGTTAGCACAATCCAGTAAGGCAGGTAACATTCTCCTGATATTCGCTAAACTCAGACTCATCCTTCAGACTGCCAGAAAGAGAAGTGTGATTTGTCACTCCGCTGAACATGTTTCCACTGCTCAAGAGTCCAGTGGAAGTGTGTTTCACACTACTCCATCCCACACTTGGCATTGGGCTTGGTGATGTAAGGCACCAGCTTGGCCAAGGAACCGATTCCATGAAGCTCTGGGTTTACAGTTTTTGTGCTGATGTTAATGCCAGAGGAAGTTTGGAACTCTGCAGTTATTTAGTCAGCAACAAACTGACTTGCTGCAATGGTGGGATTCTATCATCAAACCAAGTTTGTTCTCTGTGAGTCTTTTAAATAGACCCAGTTGTTGGCAAATGTTTGTATAGGCAGACTGCATGGCTTGGTGATTGATTTAATATAGCTGTAGCGATGGGAAAAAATTAAACATCTGAATTCAGTGATTAAGAGTTGTGGCCCAGTGTTTTGGTCCATGAAGTTTGTATGAGAACTGTTTATACTCTGACTGCCTACCATAATACATCTTTGAAAACATTTTGCGTGTCTTTAAGCGGTTCCAGTCATTGCCACTTTTTGCTTGACAAACATTTTCAGCTGCTTTGGATGTGGTAAATGAGTTGGCCATTTTTTGTCTATTGTTGCTGAAACAAGTCTTAATTTTCCCATAATTCAGTGTACCCTAGTCTTGCTTAAGACAGTCTAGGTCTATAGTGCTTTTGCAACTGATGATTTTAGATATCCATCTGAAGTCTGGCTATTTGGTTTATCTAAGCAATCGCTGAAGTAGTCTGTGTCTGAGAAACTTGTCCTAGTTCTTGGATGTGAGGTATTTCCTTTGTTGTCAGGCACTGCTGCCTAGATACTAAATAGGAGTTGCATCATACTAAGAATTGTATACCTATTTGTCACTTCACTGGAGAATTCCGTCGTCCCACAGAGAACTGCACCTGTCCATCGTAGTGGGAGAAAAACAGGAGTCCAGTTACACTATTCAAACGCATCATAATTGGAGAGTGATTGAATAAGAAAATATGTTTTTTTAAAATTCTCAGTTACCCTCGTCATTCTAGCGCTGGAGCATTTGCTTATAACATGGAAGAGCTCAGTTTTTCCTCCACAGACAGTGCAGTAAGCTTTAAAATGGCCACATTAAAGTGCCATGCTGTTCAATAACCGTGCACAATAAATTTAAAGCATGCCTAATAGTGTTGGCAGAAGAGCAGCAATGGTGGGCAACACAAACAAAATGTCTGTGTAGAAGCAGTCATTTCATAATGCACTGTGCTCAAAAGCAGAAACAGTACTTACATGGATTACGTAGGAAACCATGACTCAGGAGTGTCTTCTGATTGCATTCATCTTTCGGCACAAAAAACATTCTGCGTTCAGCTGTAACACTAAATGCATATTTCTGAAGATAAAGTGCTAATCAAAATGTACAAATAAATGCATTGTGTTCTCTCCTCTGCCAAACCTTCAAGGTATTCAAACCCACTGACCAGATTTTTCAGGACACTTAGTCTGTTCTGTTGCTGCAAACAGAACAATAGTGAACAGCAAAAACTGCTGACTGTTTCTCATTTCACACACGATGAGCTATCCTGAATTTTTTTGTTGCGCCTCATTACTGTATCTGTTCTTTTGTGGCTCCGATGGTGGCAAAACCTTTCCAAACAAGGTCAGAATGAGAACATGAAGACAGACAAATCAGAAGTGCTTTCTGGCCGTTAATCTTCTCTTTGACGGTCAGCTTAAAGGAGGAACAGCTTCAGAAATATCTCCCTTCCAGCTCTTAGAAGATCAGTGTTGATACCATGTGAATAGCTGTTTGATTGTGGCTTTGTTGGATGACATTAAAACCGGCAAGCCTTCAGTGGATTAGTTTCAAGGAGTCCGCATGAGGCTGTAGCAGCAAGTGATGAAGTGAGGGCTACATGAGCACTGGGGTGGTTGATTTGCAATTCCACAAATTATTTTGAGCAGGATCATGGCTAGAATGATGATTTATTCAGAAAAAACTTCTAATAAAAGGTAGACGTTCTCTTTTTTACGATCAGCTGTTTTGACATAAAATGGTACATAAACATACACTCAAACAAAAAATGTAGTTTTCACAGGAATCCAACAGTTTTGTCCAAAAAAAACCCAAAAAAAACAGATTATAGAACTAACTTTAGGAGCAATAACCAGAAGTAATCATTTTCTATGACTTTATCAATCTCTCACACTCTTTTGTACAATGTTGCTTCAGTTCATTTTGTGTTGGCATTCGTTTACGCACAGTTCTCTTGACTTTGACTGGGCCATTGCAACAACTTAATCCATTCCTTTTTCACCCATCCTGTTGTAGATTTGCTGCTGTGCTTTTGATCATTGCTCTGTTGCATGACTCAGTTTCAGCCAAGCTTTAGCTGTCACACAGATGACATCACATTTGACACTAGAATACTTTGATATACAGAGGACTTCATGATTAGTTCAATAACTGCAAGGTGGCTGAAAAACAAACCCAAATCATCACCTTTCCACCACCGTGCTTGACAGTTGGTATGAGGTGTTTGATGTCATGCTGTGTTTGGTTATTGCCAAACATGAGATTTTGCATTCTTGCCAAATATCTTCAGTTTGGCTTTGTCTTTCCAAAGGACATTGTCGTTGTTTTCAGTTTTCATCGTGTGCCACTGTGCGTTATGACTAGACATCTCTACTTTGGTCTTATCGGTCCAAAGGATGTTGTGCCAGATGGTTGTTTGAAGGTCTTCTAACTGAAGAAAAAGTATTGGGAGAGTGTCATTGTATTTTAAATGCATTTTTTGTTTTTTCATTATATGCCTTTTGAAAATGCTTTTAACAGTTTTTAAAATATTATACATTTCCTTCTGTGAAGCACTTTATTGTTTAAAATTTCCACAATATAAAATATATATAAAGTAAACTAATTTAAAAACACCAGGAAACATTTTTTCATTACACATCCATCCTTTCTTAAGTGTTTATTTGTTTATTTACAGTATTTATTCATGATCAGAGAAACTTCATGGGTAACAACACATAGCTAGAAAAACAGTTTTTTATTTATTATTATTGTTATTTATCAAGTGGAATCATATTGCAGTTTTGGAATCATATTGCAGTTTTGAACAGAATTTTATGAGCCTTTCAGAGTTTTACTTAGATCTGCTCCAAAATTGTTCTGGAGACAAAGATGTAACGAAACGCATATAATCTAGACTTTGGTGGAATAAAAAAAAAAATCTTGTGATCTACTATGAATTAATGACAGCAGTGAAAATACAGCAGATAGAAGTTGACTGTAATCCATTCCAATGTAGAAATAATCCTCAGATTGACACAGAAAAAGGCGAAGGCGGCAAAGATCAAAGACTTTTTCTACATCTGAACATGTTTTTCACTCCATTTAGATTTAAAAATCTTTGAGTGTCATCATAATGTAGGCAGCAGCCCATTTCCATAGCGCTGGGGGTAGTCCCTGTGGCAGTAACCTGGCGCTTGGGGCTGAGAGTCGCATGAATCATGTTGTAACACAGCGAAGAGGAACAGCCTGTTGCCGCTGTAAGAGGCCTGCTGGGATGCATGGTAAAGGTGCCTGAGAGTTAGAGAAACATGGAGTTTCAGGATTTTTAGGTTGACCTACTTCTTTTCTTTTCAGTGAGGCTCCAGTACACAGGGAAGCATGCAAAACAGCTTCATATAAACCAGATAAGACACAATTCAATTCAATTCAGTTTTATTACTATAGCTCAATTTACAGCAATAGTGATCTCAGGGCACTTGGGTTCCAACACCTTCTGTTCATGTAGACCTGAATGAAGTTGAAGTTAGCCTCTAATCTATATACAGTATTACTCCATATATTAGGAACGCAAACAGCAGAACACAATCAGAAGTGCTACTGGCTCATATCATGGACTAAAGCTTGGTGATTTAATCTTGCACTTCCTTTATTCGCTCTCCCTACCTTGCTGGCAGACTTTTGATGGTTCTTTTCTTTTAGATCAGACATGTCCGAAGTCTGGCCTGAGAGCCAATCACGGCCTTAGGGCAGATTTTATTTATCTCCCTCCAGCACTGTCAAACAGTGTAATAAATCACATCAGGTCAAAATGCCATTTCTCTTTTTCACCTCATGGTGGCAGCACCATGGATCTGTGCTAGGTCCTGGATAATTTCTGCCACTTGCTGACTGTAAAAAAGAGAAGAGTTCATAGTGAGGATGCTGCTTCCAGATGGAAATTGCAACATTTATTTCATTGAAAACCAAAATAATTTTGCCTAATTTGCCAAGAGAGCATTCTCATAGGGAGTTCAGTGCAAAGGGACACTATCAGACAAAACATGCTAATGCTTATGACCATGTAAAAGGTAGTGACCTTGCTAAAAAAGTAAAGTAACTTGAAGCTGGCTTCAAGATATGAAGAGGCCATGTTAATCTCGAGACATGGCAACCTTTTCATGGAGGCTAAGTTTATCAAAGAAACATTTGCCTCAAGAGATATATATGCATGTAACTTTTATGATTAAAAAAAGTCAGGTGGGACCATTGGCCCTTGGGTGAAATGCCATTTTTAAATCTGGCACCCTTTGAAAAAACAAGTTTTGGATACCCCTGCTTTAGATGGTAGCTCTGCTGCTAACAGCACTGTGCTGGCCTGGAATATCCCTTTGACACACATGTTGCATCCCACTTCTATCCTGTTAGATGGTAATGATCATGATCTTTTTGATCATGATCTTATTGATCATGATCATGAAAGGAGTGATCCTATTGGTTGACACCCACATTAGGAAGGTGTGGTCGGGGCCTTTCTACCACCATTAACCACCATTATGGGAACATCAGTAATAGGATCAATGCTACAACATGCTGATGGATTCACATATTTTTATGCGTTTATGGTCACGGTTACTGTAACTGGTAACACTTTATAGTAATGACACACTGTGAAACATTACTAAGCTATTAGTACGTACTTCATTCATCATGTATAGGTCATTTGTCATAATACTTCTTAACTCAAACACTTTCATTTGATGGTGAACCAAAATTAATTTGTCCTGGATAATACTGTTTGTGAGCCTCCTTGACTTCTTAAGGAATTGTAATTGTTATTAGTTTTGCAGAAGGGCCAACTGATGATAAGAAAACATAAGAAAATGTGTCACTTTCTTTCTGTACTTCACATATTACATCATGAGCGAGATGAGCTACCACGTCATTGGTTTCCTGGTTTCTCTTTCCACTTTCCATCTCACCTCCTAGCTTTTAAAGGTTTTACTTCCTCACTGCTGCCAAAAACAGCAAAACCTCTCCTCACCATGCTTTGAAATATCTACGCAATGGTAATTAAAAGATTAACATGGTGTTTGAGAAAGTTTGAGTAGCTTAAATATTTAGAAACCATGCAAGATCTTCTCCCTTTCTTAGTTCAACTTCTTAGTTCATTTTTAAATAAGTAAGCATGACTTAAGAGTATAATTTCGCTGTACTTGTGTCTGTTGTTTCAGGACAAGTGTGTGTGTGTGTGTGTGTGTGTGTGTGTGTGTGTGTGTGTCTGCTGCCATCATGTTATATGGTGAGGGTTAATGGGAGCCATCAGTGTGAGCCCTGTCAGGCTGAGGAGAGTATTATGCATACAATAATAGATCATGTGATCAACAAAGACAAAAGGGTTGGGAGTAAAAGCAAAGCTTTAGTCTGTACTTCTCCATTAATATTGTCCCGAGTGGGTGTTTCTGGAAAGTTGAGGATTAGGAGTAGCAAAGCTTATTAATGTTAGCTAAAGCAGTGTGTGCTGTGTCCTGCTAAATTCTTCTGCGTTAAATTCTGTTTAAATTGCAACTTGAGCAACTTAACATAAAACACGATGACTGATCACCATGTTAGCACAGATAGGGGTGTGCAGTGAAGAGATTGGCTCAAAATGTTAATCAAGACTTGCAGAAGAAACAAAAAATGATATAACATTCCTATGGGAGATGTCAATAAAATATAACACATTAAGTAAAATGTTAATATCTGAGTTGTCTTTATAAGCATTTTAACTGTATTTAAAATATACATGTAGAAAATAATCAAACATTTAAACTAGGAAATATTTCACTTTTAAAAAGAAAATGAATGTTTGTTGCCTTAAAAATGGAGTTTCCAGTTCGTTTGATGCTTGATTGATGTTGCACAAATGTTATTTTTACATCTCAGTCTGGTATTAAAAGGCTGACTTGTTGCACAAATTTGCAACTGAAACAGTCTCAGAAATAGGGAACCTTCTTAAAAGTGCATGCAAAATTGATTTTTCCCACTGGCTTTTTTCATTTTTATACACTCATTTTAAAGCGTGTTATTATGCATCATTATTTGATTACGCACATAATCTGACTATTATGTCATTTGTTCAAATGTGCGATTAATATAGCTTGAAGTTTGTACTGATTTCCTGTGTTCAGTTCTAATCAGTTTGGTTCAGCTAAATTTGATTTGTATAGCACCAACTCACAACCTAAGGTTTCTCAGAGCACTTTACGGACACTACATCGACACAAGTACAGGGCAACGCCACTCTTCAATTCTTCATTGAATTCAGGTGTTTCATTCAGTCCCATTGCCACTGAAGTATTAACATCAAGCACATAGCCATCCAGTTTGCTTAACAAACGTTTATGAAAGAATTTCACTGAATTTGGGTGGTATTGTAATAGGATACCATCACTGGAACAAGTTAGTTCATGAAATTTCTTCCCTTCTTGATATTCCACCATCAACTTTAAGTGGCATTATTGCAGCGTGGAAGAGTTTGGGATCCACAGCAACTCAGCCATGAAGTTGCTTAGTAGGTTACTTAGTGCTGACGTGCATAGTACTCAAAAATCACTAATGGTCTGCTGATTCAGTAACTGCAGAGTTCCAAGCCTCCTCTAACATCAACATCAACACAAAAACTGTGTGCTGGGAGCTTCATGACATGGGTATGCATGGCTGAGCGGCTGCATGCTAGCCTTATATCACCAAGCACAATGCCAAACATGCTGACTGTGGAACAGTGGAAACATGTTCTGTGGATTGATGAATCGTGTTATCCATCAGTTTGATGGACAAGTCTGGGTTTGATGAAAGTCAGGAGAACATTACTTGCCTGACTGCACAGTGCAAGTTGTAAAGTTTAGTGGAGGAGGGATAATGCTATGAGGTTGTTGTTCTGGGTTTGGCCTGGGCCCCTTAGTTCCTGTGAAGGGAAATCTTAATGCTTCAGCTACTAATAGATTTTGAACAGTTCTATGTGTCCAAACTGGGAACAGTTATGAGAAGGTCATTTCCTGTTCCAGCATGATTGTGCCCCAGTGCACAAAGCAATGCCCATAAAGACATGGTTGGATGAGTTTGGTGTGAAGGGACTTGACTGGCCCACACAAAGCCCTGACCTCAACCCCTGGATTAGAGATTGTAAGCCAAACCCTCTCAACCAGCATCTCCTCACAAATGTTCTCCTGGATGAAAGGGCAAAACTCCTACAGACACACTCCAAAATTTTGTAGAAAGCCTTCTGGGAAGAGTGGAGACTGTAATAGCTACAAAACAGGGGACCAGCTCCATATTAATTCCTTTGTAGGTGGCCCAATTCTTTTGTTTATACAGTGTAGTATGGTCAGTAAGGTCATAAAGAAAATATCTTCTCCTCATTGTTTCAATATATTGTATACTCCAACTCTTTTTGTATTATATAAACTGTAAATGTAACTTTTATCATGTCATACGAAAGACCATACTACTTTTATGTTTTAACACCACAATTTATGCAGACACCACCATTACTGCAGTCATACATAGAACTATTCAATGGTAGCAGCAGGAGCAAAACTGAGCATAATGATGGAATGATTGCTGCATCAAGACAAATTCTTCTCATAACAAAAAGTCTTAAAAAAAAAAAAAATGCTAGATTTACTCGTGTTTACACATATATTTGATTTGCCAAATGAACAGAACAAACAGGCTGGAAACGTCTGTGCAGATGGTTTCAGTGATATTTTCACAGCAGTCTTATATATAATAATTCTACTAATCTAGGATTAATACACATATAAATCTTCACTGAGAGAAATAAAACAATGTTTTGTTTAGTTTTTTGTGTATTTATAGGTCTATTGCAGCCACTTGGGGACACAAAAGCTTTTTTCACGGCCACATTTTTAAAATTGTATTTGTTTATATATGCATTTATTCATTTTCTACTTCTTTTTTTTATTTTAGCAAGCTAGTTTAGATAATGCAGAGCAACATTTGAGTGTGCCACTTCCATTTTCTATCTTTGCAAAAAGTTCAAATTGTTCTTGTAATTGCTGCTGATAGTGGATACACAACAAGGTTTGTTAAGTGCGTTGCAATTGGAAAGCCCTTAACTCACTAAAATTGTAGTCAAAAACTGGCTTTTGAATGCAACCATTTAAGCTTTTGTGGTATTGTCAGTATTATCTTTTGCTGCAAATGGTACACAGCTGCCTGTTTTCAAATAAACACATTGCTATTTCATGCTGTTCAAGAATTTATGAGGTGACAGCAGACAGACAAGACTGTTTGCAACCAAAATATTAAAAAGTTGCCAGATAGGCCTTGTTGTGTCCTTGAATGGCTTGAGTAATTATTAAGAAATGATCAGGAAAAATAACTCTTGGCAGAAATTATTAGAAGATGAGCAAGCAAGTTGCTGTATTGTTGTTTTAAATCCTCTTTCGGAGAGATGCTGGTTAACGGCTGGAAGGCATTTCTGAGCAGCTCTCTCCACTCTCTTCAGAGCAGTTCTAAATCACGATTACAGTTTTTAAATAGGAATCCAAGCCCTATATATGTCCAAACCCCGTGACTACAGTTCTGACAGCATCAGAGGCCGTATCGACAAACACTAGCTTCAATTCTGGGTGTTTTCACTAGATTCTTTTCCTGTAATGCTTCACTTTCCAGACTCTGTCAGGGGTGACACCTTTAAAAGTTGTATTCAGTTTTGCATACAGAAATAATAGCTCAGCCCATACTAAAATTAGCATGGTGTTTGAATGCTTCTCGGGAATTGGAAGCAGACTTTGATGCTGTGAAAAGGTGAGGTATGCATGGAAACATTGTCTTGAATTAGATTGCCTATTGAGCAGTTTGTTGAATTATGCATTACCTGTGCATGCAATCCCATACAGCTCCGTCTCTACTTTGACAACATAATGCTGAAGATTCCTGCTGTTTAACAGTTCTTTCAAGACAAATTAAACGGGCATGATCTTCAATAAAAGGAAAAAAAAAGATTGATTTTTTATAGTGAATTTTATGATTCTTTAAACTGTTTCCATTATCAGTGTTTATGGAGATGATGAAGTGAAGGTTATAGTCTAAAAAGTATCAGTAGTATCAGTAAGTGACGTCTGCATTAACATAGCTTTGTAGAATATATGTAAAGCGATTCTTGATGCATACTTATTTGCATTTAGTCTCGTCAGGACGAATACTGAGATTTTCCATTGGATTTTTATGTCACGACCTGATGCATGGTGAAATTATGTGGTCCAAAGGCTTAACTAAGCTCGTGTTTAGTCCAAGTATAAATTAAATGTCATATCACAGAAATAAAAACACCATATGTCCTGTTCATTCACTCATGAATCCTTAGTGTGTTATAAAGTATCAGTGACAAATCTGACTGTGGTGCTTTTTTAAACGTCAGAGACTATCGTTTTGATACAGTCTGCTGTAAAAGTCTTGAACCAGACGTTTTTGTAATTTTTGAAGGTTTCTGAAGTTCTTTCAAAGTTTTTTCTTTGGACATTGGCTACTTTTTCACTCATTTTTATTCCAGTCCTTGAACCTGATGGTTTTAGAAGGAATGCTTTTTTGTTTGTTTAGCCACTTAACACTGATTCAAATATAAAAAGGCACCTAACGCAAGGGATGAACCACTGTTGTGTCTACACATAACTAGCAACTTAGCAAAGAACCATCTTTAAATTGTATCTTTAGGCACTTTGTTACTGGTAACCTGACACAAAAACACATCATTTGTTCCTATTTCTTGTATGACAGCTTAGTTTTTCAGACAGAAAATAGTATTTTTTGCATCAGCAGGGTGATTCACAAAGAGCTATTACCTAAAAACTCAGCACATCTCAGCATGGTGTGCACTGTATCCTTAAAAAATGAGGCAACTTGACAAGCAATGGACAAAGAAGAGGAAGGCCTACAATCTATCTACAACAATATCTGAAAGTCTTGTAGGTAAGAAATAGGAAAAATTCCAACATAGACCTGACACAGGACCCGAGAGCTGCATGTGGCCCTTCAGTTGATCCATCAAGTATTCACAAAAGCCTCATCTGAAATGTTCTCAGTGGAGGGGTGGCTGTCAAGAAGCAATTCTTAAGAAAGGGAAACAGTATAAAAGGTTGTGGCATGTCAAATTACACAAGAACTGGACGGAAAATCAGTGTTAACAGGTCTGATGGAACGGTGAATCCAAATGTGAAATATTTGGTTTAAATCAATGTTCGTATATACAGAGGAGGTCAGGAGAGAGGTACAACAGTGATTGTCTGCAGCCATCTATAGAATGTGGAGGAGGCTCTGTCATGGTTTAGGACTGCATTTCAGCCAGTGGTGCTGACAATGTTAAAAAAAAAGTTTTTTTGAAATGTTTAAAAATGAAAACTCAAGAAATCCCATATTCACAGCCTTTGCTCAATACTTTATTGATGTACCTCTGACAGTGATTACAGCCTCAAGGCTTCTTGAATATGATGCCACAAGCTTGGCAGACCTATCTTTGGACAGTTTTGCCCATTCCTCTTTGCAGAACCTCTCAAGCTCCATCAAGTTGGATGGGCAGCGTCGGTGCACAGCCATTTTCAGATCTCTCCAGAGATGTTCAATCGGATTTAAGTCTGGGCTCTGGCTGGGCCACTCAAGGACATTCACAGAGTTGGCTTGAAGCCACTCCTTTGTTATCTTGGCTGTATGCTTAGGGTCATTGTCCTGCTGAAGGATGAACCTTCACCCCAGTCTGAGATCAAGAGCGCTCTGGAGCAAGTTTTCATCCAGGATGTCTCTGTACATTGCTGCATTAATCCTTCCCTCTATCCTGACTAGTCTCCCAGTTCCTGTTGCTGAAAAACATCCCCAAAGCATGATGCTGCCACCACCATGCTTTACTATAGGGATGGGCGGTGCTTGGTTGCCTCCAAACATGACACCTGGCATTCATGCCAGAGTTCAAGCTTTGTCCTATCAGATCAGAGAATTTTATTTCTCATGGTCTGGGAGTCTTTCAGGTGCCTTTTGGCAAACTCCAGGCAGACTGCCATATGCCTTTTACTAAGGAGTGGCTTCCGTCTGGCCACTGTACCATACAGGCCTGATTAGTGGATTGCTGCTGAGATGGTTGTTCTTCTGGAAGGTTCTCTTCACAGAGGAATGCTGGAGCTTTGACAGAGTGACTGTCGGGTCCTTGGTCACCTCCCTGATCTCCCTTCTTCCCCAACTGCTGAGCTCTAGGAAGAGACCTGGTGGTTCCAAACTTCTTCCATTTACAGCTGATGGAGGCCACTGTGCTCACTGAGACCTTCAAAGCA
>VUQH01069250.1:0-22160 GCA_015106775.1 Etroplus canarensis
CCTTCTCTCCATCATATCAGCCAGCTCTCTCCCTTTCCCAGTCATAGTCCCTCCATTTAAAGTCCCCACTCTCACCTCCACCCTCCTACCTTTCCTTCTCTCTCTCTGCCTCCTAACACGCTTTCCCCCTCTCCCCCTCCTTGGTCTTCGGCCAACAGTAGCATAGTTTCCACCGGCACCCTGTTGGCTAACGGCACCGGAGGCGGTCGTTGTTAACCCGGGCTACATTTGATCCGGTATGGAAGTCATGTTATGAATCCGCATATTTGATTTGGCACAGTTTTTACGCCAGATGCCCTTCCTGACGCAACCCTCACCATTTACCCGGGCTTGGGACCGGCACTAGGACTACACTGGCTTGTGGGCCCCTGTGGCTGGTTTCATTTCTTGTTTGTATATTCTATTATTTTTAAAACATGTTTACTTGAATATTTTATTACTTTTATATTCATTCTATTCTTGTACATTTTACTACTTGTATTTTTAAATTTTGTGATTATTTAATTCTTATGGTTTTTACATGCATTATTATTTTTATTTTAATTAGAACTGTTTGTCTGTTTGTCTTGTGTGAAGGGAGCGTAGCAAAAAGAAAAAAGAAAAGAATTTCATTGCACTATGTAAACAGCTGTGTTTATCTACCAAATGACAAACTTCTTCTCTTCTTCTAGTTCTATTGACAATTCCCTTTTGAGGGGACAGCCAAAAAGGATTACATATTCTGAAATGCAATCTCAAAACCTTTGGCAATCATCTGGAAAAGATTCCATTTTTAACTAGCTTTAAAAAATACCAACATTTGTAAACACTAACCAGAAAAGGAACAGGAAGTTTTTCATGCCCTAAGCCAAAGCCATGCTGATGGAAAGAAATACAGTGCTTTGCACACAACTGGTGGTTAAGAGGGCCTGGGAACATGGAGCAAACCTATAAATACACAATCCACAAAACCGACCAGGCATGTGCTTGTCATTGTTCCTGGAAGACCTGCAAGCACCTGTTGAAATATTAAGTTTTTTTTTTAACTGAAAGTGCCAGTAAAATATTACTGTTTATCTTTAATGAAATAAATACATGTGTTTAAACATGTGATTTGTTTTTAAACAGCATAAAATGTTCAATCTCTAGTAGCACCTTTAGTATAAAAACCTAACTTTCACAGTAACACAAGCTCAAAAGAAACATTTAAAAATTTCATCTGTTGAGTTTATTGGAGCTCGAATCTAATGGACTATATTATTCAAATTACAGCCTGCATATTTCTACTATTGTTAATTTTGGTCCTTTGTGCATTCCCCTACTTTCATCTTTTCAAAAACTAGTTTGAGTTTCAGAGGCTCACAAGTCTTTTAAGTCTTCACTTCTTCTAAAGACTATTTTGTGTCAATGTAAGATAATTAGGCAGTGTGTTTGTCTTCTTTCATCCTCTGAACTACTCTGGCTTGTTATTTTAAATAAAAAAAATAGCAACATTTACATCAGTATTCTTTTCTAACTTATCAAGTATTGCAGGTATTTTAGCAAATGTCTAATCTGAGTTTTTCCAAATTTGAATAACCTCAGTTTCCAGGATTAGTGATCTTGAAACATGTATATTTTTACCTGCTGAAAAGCAGTTAGACTCTGAGCTCCATGGCACTAAGAGGATTGGAAAACTGCTGTTGATATATCCCAGACTCTGACCCCTCATCTACCCATGGCACTCTCCTCTTTAAGCACACTGATCTACACACAAAATGAGTGCATGTGTGAATTTGCATTGCCCACGACCTTAGACATTTAGTACACACACAGCAAATGTTTAGTTCCCCCAAATATCCAACCTGTTAGACAGGTTTGCATTGTGAAAGAGTACATACACAGCTGCACATTTGTAACATTTCCAAGTTGAATCAAGGACATAACATCTAGAAATAAAATTAAAACACACACAGGGCAAGTCTAAGTCTTGGCCTCCTATAAAATGGTCTATTAAATGAGAAGGCCAAGTTATGTCCTCCCTTGTGTATCCACTCTCACTCTCCATTTTCTTGCTTTCTTTCGTTCTGCCTGTAAATATTGCTAAAGTGGATAATAAATGTTTCAAAGTGGATTTTGATTCTCGGCCATCAGTCCAGCTGTTATTGGGTGGGGACCCTTTTACAATGGTCTATCTGTTTCCATGTGATTATCAAGTCCTCATCATTTGTCAATTTGTCAATTTGCACTTTAGTAATGTGAAGTCAGCGGCAACATGCAGAGCAGGGAAAAACCCCACTCACACTAATTCTCATGCCTTATTTCTGTCTTTATGTCACATATATTCATGTCCATGTGTGTGACACAGAGAAAGAGAGAGACTAATGTGTGATTGATGGGACCAACTACTGCTTTGCTGTCTTGTTTGGCCAGTGGCCCGGCCAGGTTCCACATCAGAGAAGTCACGCTTGTTTTAAACACACACTTTGCATTTCCCATTTGTGAGTCCAATCAGTCCATGGCCCTATCAGCTGCTGCACAAGAGTGCCTGTGTGCTTTATTTAGCTAGGGTTAGTTGTGCATGTTGGTTAGAAGATTGTGATTCTTTAAAGCATATAGCTTTAGAGAAAACTTACAGTGGGTTTTGTAACTTCAATGTGCCTTCATAGTGTACCTCTCCATTTTTCCTGCTACAGTTTGAACAAGTTTGAGCTTTCAAAGAGTTAGAGAAGTCCAGGGAGGAAGAAAGAGCTTGGGCTGAGCTGGCAGCCTGTCACAGGGAGGGGACAAATTCTTTCCACTTGAAGAAGATGATGGAGTTGGTCTTCACAGGAGCTCTGCTGCTCTTTGCTGCTGCTGTGGCAACGATACAGCAACAAGTCTCACTGCCCAGATCTCTCCGTTAGCTTGGCAACCAGACTTCATGAACTCAGACTGTAATTTAAGCACAGCATTTTTCACTGCCATAATTAGATGAAAAGCTCATAACAGTTCAGTCATCTGTGGATGTTTTTCTACATTGGATAATACTGCATTGGCTTACCTTGATTCTTGTCATGTAAAGAAAATATGCGGCTGGTTGTGTTTTTTGGGACACAATGTTAAAAATCCCCTTTCCAAATCCCTTTTCCAATCTTTTTCCAATCTGATATAGTATGCGTTTGTAAAATAACATTAAACAGGGTTTTCTTAAGGTTATCGCCAAGCTGGATTACAGACTGTTGTGGCTTCTCCTTTTTAGTAAATGTTATTGGATCAAGGAGATGTTGTTTCTTGCTGTGAAATTATTCAATTTTCCAATATGGAATGATGAGTTATAAATGTATAATTGATCATAATGCTAGAAATTGGCACTAATTTCCTGATTTGATTCAGTTTAGATCCTTAATATCTTATTTCAAAGCACTTTGAATTTAGCTCAGTTTAATTCTTGAGCAAGGTTTAGAGAAGATAAATGTGTGTATTTTTGCAAAGAAAAGTTGCAGCTATGAAGACTAATCTTGGAATAAAAAAGGATAAGTGGATATATATAGTGTGTAGTCCGAGAAAAAGTAGGCCATTATCTAATTTCTTTTTCCCATGATGTGTGCCATATTAAAAGTATAAGTAGTGTAGAAGTACATTGATATAATCCTGTATGTGGGTTGATTATCCCCATCATAATCTGCATTCATGAGGAGTGATGGGGATTGGTGCCTTGAAATTCACTCTTCAAACCTATTGCTTCTTTATAGGACTGATACAAAACCAAGTTTCATATTTAAACTGCTTTTGCTTTTTCCAGCAGCACAAAAGCAGCTTTCACTGTCTTGTGACCCTCACATCTCTCTCAGCAGCTCTTTAAGAAGCTGTTGGAACATGCTCTCTGAAAAATGCAAATGTCACCTAAACTGCCATATATTATTCAATAACATAGTTGACAGAAGTCAGAGTTTATTCACACACACACATACATTCCACATATGATCTGCTTCATTCAGTACCTAACAGGAGCAGGGTGTGACACTCCAATGTCACGGTGTGCTGCAGGGATTGAGTCATAAAGTTTACATGGGGTCATAGCCAATAAAGTGTCACTAACGGTTATCAACACAATCAGCTTGTGCTAGCTTGTAGCACAGGGGTGTGTGGCTCTGTTGTTTTTTTTTAAAAATGTTTAAAGGATTACTCAGAGTTGTGGGAAACTTTTTGTTTGAGTAGCACAAGCAAAGCCTGTTTTCAGATTTCATACGGTTTATTGAAATTTTGTGTGAAGTCAGGCCATTTTTTAAAAAAAAAGAACTGATGGTTACCAAAAACAGTAACATGTGAACACTATTTAAGATTTAGTGGCCAATGTATCCTGACAACCGTTGTTTAGTTGTGCGCCATGTGGAAAATTTCAGTGGTGCTATAAACATCTGATTAATTTAACTTGCACAAACCAAGATATCATAGATTGCAATAATAATAATAATAAAAAGTCTGACGGTTTTTTTCTTAAGTCAGGAGTATGATGTTTATCATGAAACAATTGCTTCCATAAACAAATAAGCATTGAGAATGTTATTTTTTTACAGTAATTAGACTCTCTAATGATTAAGGACAGTCTGGAGCCTGTTTGACAATAACTGTACAATTAATGCACACAAGCACTACTATAACTACTTCAGTTATGGATGGCTGAGAAGTGGAGGCATCCATAGTTTCTCTTGTTTGCAACCTGTCACTCTTCTTAAAATCTTCTTTTCATCCTCTCTCTCTCGCTCTCTCTTTACATCTCTATCTCTTCACAATTCTTCACAAGTCAGGGACACACGCACACCCACACACACACACACACACTATAACATACTGGGTTTTTTGTTTTATTTACACAAAAGCATTATGAGACTTAACAGTATGTGAGAGAATTAGAAAACAGCATTTGCAGTTGCTCAGACTTTTGGAGTCCACTACTGTCAGTTTTTCCTTCACTATCCTCCAGGGTTTCCTTTCCTTTACTTTTTTTTGTCCACATATGCAGTTTTACCACCACTGCCCTCAATGAGGTGATACTGTTTCAGTCAGAGAAGAAAAACACCAGATGTCTTGATGTGGGCATACGGAGGTTATGAATTATAGTCATGATCCACAAGTTTGACAGCGATATCCCACATGTATGCACAGACATGCACAAAAAAAAAAAATTACATAACCACTGCAGCAGTTGCAGTACTTACCCCTTCCTGGCAACCACATGTCACATTTTTACATTTCATAATCAGATTTCCCATTTCTGCATAAAGCTAAAACATATTCTGTGGCCCCTTGAACACACACATACATACACACTCTTAAGCTCAGTCTTTCTTTTAGAATCCAAAAGGTGATTGGTTACTCCTGGCAGTACAGATTTTAGCGTGACTAGGATGAATTCAAATAGATGCAGGAATTCAGCCCTTGATGCTCTCAAACCTGCCGCATCATCCTCTGACTAAAGAATCCTTTTGAAAAGTAAGAGAAAGGTGAATTAGTTGGCACTGTGAGAGGAAAATTTGAAAATATTTCATGATCTGGGATTTCATTCAAAGCCTTTTTGGAATACCTGATTTGCCCTTGGATGCCAGGGTAATTTCAAGGTAAACCTTAAAGGAAAAGGTTGGTATCTTTTTTTTTTAAATCCTTCTACTCTCACCCCCCTCATCAACTTACACAACTACAACTTGCTCAAGCACCTGCCTGAACTCTTTGGACAAAGTACTACTGGCTTCTATTTATTTTATAAACATATGTTATTCATAACAGATTGTAAAGTAGATTAGACAGGTGAATTACAGCTTGTCAGTCTTCATTTAAATGGAACACACAATTACTGTCAAACAGTAAACTTTCACAGATTCGGTTTAATTAAACTGAAATAAGCATGTTATCACTTCTGATAGGTGGTGCTAAATCAGATGTCTAATCCAACAGCATACTGATATGTCAGAAAGAGAGCCATGAACAAAGATATCTGTCTACATCTCGGCTTTGTACATAACGTAAAGTCTGCAGCTATTGAAATATTGTTCCCTTCTGTCTAGTAACTGTATATCATTGTAGATAGATCAGGAGGATGACCTTTTGTAGCGTAATTGTTTTTGATATATAGATCGTCCTGTGTATTGTTGGAAATATCCTTGCGTTCTGAGTTGTTTTATGAAAGAAAATGTTGATGCATTTTTTGGGGGTTTTTTTATATTTGAAAGGGACTGACACAGCCTAGCATGCTGTATAATGTGTAAAAACTCTGCCTCAGTGTGACAACTGCTTTTACTCTAAAGCAAGAAAATTAAATAAATAAATAAAGGCCAATATGAGAAAGTGCTTAAGATGCTCATTGAAATCCAGAGCAGGAGCAGCCTTTTCAGAGCACACTATTCACTGCACATTATATATTCAGCAGCATCTAAGAACTCAAACTGGAAGCTTGAATAAAAGAAGAACAGCTCTCTTCCTTTAGTTCAAATTTTAAATTATAAATTTGCTTCTTCACTGTGTTGTTGGAACACCTCAGTAAGTTTGCTTGCAAGTTTCCTTTCAAATTACGGTTGAAATTTGAAGGGACAAGACATAATTATGACAGTTTACCAGTCCCTAATTAACCAAAACAGTCCAACAAACTGCACTGGACAGCAACCACACAATAATTATACTAACTGTGGTTTCCCTAGCAACAACAGCTTAATTGATTATCTCCCTAATTAATATTCTTTAAGAACAGCTGGGCCCAGCGGCATTGTGTTAAACATCCCCTAAGTGCCATAGTTATTAGCCGAGTATCCCACTGGTTGCCTAGATTGGTGCAGATCATTATGCTGTTTAGCAGAGCATTTGCTTGTGAACTCATGTAATGTGCACTGAATCCATTTAGTTGCTTTACTTGATTAAAAAAAGATAAATATTTTAACTTCTTAAAGGAAGTTGTTTCCTCTTTCCACCTCAGTTATCAGTAATCATCACACAAAGAGTCTGTCAGTGGGTTGTAATATGAACCAACCCATAACCATAAAATCCATACAGTAACTGCAACCACTGTAAACTATTGTTCACTTTTTTCTAAGTAATACTCTTGTGAGACATCCAGCTTTGTCAGTAGCTTTCACTTTTACTGAAAGTGTAAGAGATCTGGCTTATCAGCATGCACTTAAAGGCCAAATGGTTATAGCTGCATCATCTCATTTTACTCACCCAGGGCATAGTGATAATATACACTTTCATTCTTGGTAAATGGGATGCATGACAAACATAATGAGTTATCATATCAAAAGTACCCGCTTGAGTCAAGACCATTTTAAGCTTCCTTTTCCAGTCTTCCTTGCAGAAAGCTGTAGTCAACAATGTCATTGAGCAAACACCAATATGTTCATAACTGCTTTTAATGACTCTGACAGCCACTGAGCTGCTGCAGAATTACTTCTGACATTCAAAGATTTATTTGTCATTGTTAGTTTTGTTCTGTGCAGCTTCTTCCTTGTGGGCCTCAGTTTCTCTACTTGTCAGTTTGAGGCCTTGACTATGTCGTCTCCTTTTTTTAACTGTAAACTTATAGGAGGAAGGAGTAATCTAAAATATCTAATTAGAAACTGAATGAATTGTGATGAGCTTTTGACAGATATTCTTGGTTCCTTGAGAATAGTTTTTCAGACATCACAGAGTAAAAAATCTAATTTTTCAAGCATTTTAATGAGCAAATACCTTTAACATTTAACATTCCTATCAGTCTTAGAGCTAATGCTTGTCTGCAAGGATCCATGTGGGTCTGCAGGACATAATTTTAATCATATGTCCCAGCTAATGATAGTTTGTGCAGACCCTTTTTTGAATATACATGTTGCGTCCAAAACTTGTGTTTACATCATCACAAAGTAAGCTCCAAAATGGTGCATTAGCCATGAAAATAAAGATAGTATTGACTATTGACTACTGAGACGAAGGTGTATGAGGAGATTTGCCATTATCTGCAAAAAGCGTGTTAGTGTTGTTGTCGTGTCTTATTGTTTCTCCATAAATAAAAAGCACATAGGCTCCTTGTCTTGCTGTTTTAAAGCCACTTTTCTTTTTTCTTTTTTTTTTTTAACCAAATGCACATGCGTGGAATGTGTTGCAGACTGACATTTACCCTTTGAAGCAGCATATTAACATTGGTGGTAGCACGTTAACCATTTACAGTAGTTTGAAACTCCACTTTCCATAAGTGTGGTCTCACTGGACGACTAACATGTTTGCAGACTCTTAGTCTTGTTTCACTTTGGCTTTGCATTCTAATCACTATAAATAGGCTTGTCTAGTTTTGTGAACTGTTTATTTTGGGGCATCGAGGCTTAGGAGAGAACTACAGTAATACCTCTGTTGTCAGGTGTACGAGTGAGTCAATGGAGTGGTGTCAATGACAAAGTCATATGTAATCCCTCAACACCTGAAGACATGTTGAGAGGTGAATGAGAGGAATGGGGGTGGCCCAATTCCTCTCATTCACCTCTCAACATGTCTTCACTGGTTGTGCTTTCTATATAAAGGTCAACTCATACCAGAATTGATCTTGTCAACCTTTTCAAGAATACTTTCCCAAATTCCACACATCTGGTATCCATGCCTCTAATTTTTCCTTATAAATAACATTTTTTAAAATTGTATGCAAATAACTCACCAAGAAGATGATCACTGTCGCTATGTAATTACAGTAGTTTGTTTTCTTGCAAACCTTTATAAGTCTTAAACATTGAGTTATTATCTGAAATTGTGTTGAGATTCATACTGGAAATACAAGGATCATCTTCTGTGTTCCATGTTGTCCCTTATTGTTATGACACATTTTTGCAGGATCTATAATTTGCAGTGTAAATAAATTTATGTGTTTTATTTATGTGTTTTTATCTATATTTAATTTGAAATATCATTAACATGCAGACTTTTGGAATCTAATGAAAAACATGATTGAAAAAGGCTGAATCACTAGTTTTGTCCTGCTTAGCTCATTACAGTTTAAAATCCATGAGTGGATTTTCATTCAACAATGTTTTTTTCCAAGGAAACGCTGAGAAAACACTGATGTTATACATGACCCAGTGTGTAATGAACCTCATATTTCTGTGTATGTGTAGGAGACCGAGGAAAGGTTTCCAAACCTACCAGATGTGTGGGATGAGTTGGGCAGTGGACCAACAGAGGAGGGCAGCACCTCAGATGACTGTGATGATGAAGATGGTTGTCCAGCCTCAGGAGATGGTCAAGAGAATTATAGTAAGTCACACCTTTCCTTACACAAACACTCACTTTAACTACACATTTCCTCATTCCTTTTTCATAATATTAGAACTGTGTTGTTAATTGTGTTCTAACTTCAATAAGTTTTGTGTAGTGTGTAAATAAGGCTGACAAGACATTGATAATACTAAAGCTTTGTCTGAATAGGTAAAATGCACCCATCAAGCTGCAACTGGTGTTAGGTTAGTTATAAAGGTTTATTTCTTTGTTTTGTTTTTATGGCCCTTGAAAATAGGTAATTTGGAGATTCTATACAGTGAAAAATAGAAGGAAGCATACTGGCAATACAAAAAGGGAAAGTAACAAGATCCCAGCTGAGTAAGATGAGCCTTATCAGCTTCTCTAACAGCTAGGCTACCACATTCCAGCTGCCGATTCAGCAGTCTCTTGATATGTAGCATGCACCATGTTTACACTGTCCAGTCCAATTAAAAGGTATATTTTAATGACAAACAATTGATTACAACACACACTAGGGTGTGCTGGTAGATTAGATGCTTATGACTATAATCATAAATTTACCTACTGCCTGTCAGTCTTCATGTCTTTCCTTTCAACACGGGTCCCCTTACCACTTTCTGCAATCACAAGGACAACTGTCCCTTATCATTCAAAAAGAGACTAAAAAAAGAAACTCAACTGTCCTTAGCCCAGGTGGGAAAATGTATGTACAGCAATCATAGCATTATCTTTTAGCATGAGTCATATTTTTCAAGTTATAAAAGCCAACAATAAGCCTACAGTACTTCACTCACGACGAGGTCAACACTGATATCACTTTTTTGTAAGATCAAGTTATTTGACTGAATTCCATGGGTAGCACCGGACAGCAAAAACACAAGCCTGAAGAAGAGGAATATCTTATCAACAGACCAAAACAGAATCTGTGGATTTTTCCATAGTTTTCTGTGGTGATCTGGGGGGGAAATCTGTAGAATGTTTTTTGCTTGTTACATTATCAGCGATTAGTTGAAAAAATATCATAGTTTCCTGAACAAATATTTTGATTTATTTAACATTTTCATGCATTTTCCTAGTCACTACAGTAGACAGCCATTCAAAAGTCATTTTCTTTAATATGCATGTGTTTTGTTGCTATAGTGACATATCAGCCAATGCAGTGGACCTCATAATTCATCCATGAAAGGGTTAAAACAATAAATCAATCTAAATACTCTCAACATTACAATAGACTGAAATAAATGTCAATGTACTCAAGGTTTTGACTTTAAAACTTTTAATTTCATTAGGAAGATTTCTGGATATGTTTTCAGGACAGCAACATACACCAGCGACAGAGAGGCAGAAATGGCAAACATTTGCCGAGCAACACATGCCTCTTCAAACCCTGTAGAAAATATGTGGAATTCTGCAGGCACAGATTTTGCGTAGGCCTACTCATCAGTGTTTTTTCAACTATTGATAATGATAGTATCATATCCTCATTGTGCATATGCTTTATGGGCAGTGGCCATGGATATGGGTTCATGCAGTTTTTCTTGACTGCTTGCACCTATATTTAGTCCTGAAAGTAAATAAACCACCAGTAGCAAGGAAGCAAAAACCTATGGCGTACTAGCCTTTGCAGTATTGGAATGAGCAACATAATACCCACAAGATGTAAGACATATTAACTCTAAGCCAACATATAAATGCTAACAGCACCCAGTTGTGGCATATGGCCTTGTCAGAACCAATGCTTAGCAATAAGTAAAACACACTACAATACAATTAAACACCAATCAAAAGCCTTTACACACCCAGTTACATACAGGTCTGGACAAGAGCCCTGCTCCTTGTAAAAAAACAACACCAGTATTTTAACACCAGGGGATAATTGATCAAAAATACTGTCTAGAATTTGCCATACAAATCCCATTAGTCTCTCAAAATATAAATCCATATCCTCGTGAGCTCTGTTGTCTGTTCAACTGTTTTTCAGTTTTATAAAGTACTGTATGCTTGTCCTTTAGTTACACAATCACACCATTTGATAAGGTGATTGGCTATTTAAAAAATATACCTTGCCCTGGTATAATATAACTCTGGCTATATGACAGAGGTATTTACTCCTAATGACAAGAAATAGCAAACATTTCAGAGACACCTAGAACTCCATTTTTGGCATATTACTGAGCTAGACTAGCCAAAGTTGGCATTGGACTGAGTTGTGTGTATGTTTAACTATTTGGCTGAAGCTGCCAGCTTCTCTTTTAACCTCTATGAAGTGTCTGTTGAGTTTTTAGTTGAGTTTATTTGACTGTTAGCAAAGTAGAGCTCACAGTCTCTGGCATCATATCATTGTATTGTTGCTTTTTGATCTCCTTTACTGTGATCTTTGAAAATTGGTCTTTCACAAGGATATTGACTCAGATGGATTTACATGTACTGTTTTTATTACTCCTCAAGTATCGGTTAAACCATTATTGGTCATCCTGGCATCAGCTTTGGAAGCCATTAAAGAAATTCTTTAGCTGGGTGAAGATGTAAGGCATTGTAGAGATTGGATGCATATTTTAATTTCCATCTGTTTTTGCATTTGTTTGCCACTGTGTAACTGTGGCAGAACTCCCAAGGTCCATGTTAAAAGGGGGCACGGCCGCCTACTGTTTTGCTAAGCGAGACTTCATTACCAAGCAAATGAACAGTGCTAATCTGCAGAGCACAGATTCTCTGTCTGCATCATCATTCAGATGTGATGGAACTGCTTCAAGTTTTGCTGAGGCGTTACAATTCCAGTATACTAAAAATGCAGCATGCTTAAGAATGCTAATATAGATGTTTCAGACATACATGAGATCGATGACTGTGAAAAACCAAAAAATTGCAGTTGGTAATTATATAAACTGAGCTATAAGTGGGTGACTTTTTTAGCCAAATTGTTAATTTATGCTGTGTGGTTTTAAAAAAAGCATCACAAATGTGTAAGACAAGATTTGGTAAAGACAATTTCTTATCAGATACGCCACTCTTCTCTCCACTGCTAAAAGAAAGTGCAGTCTGATTGCATGATGCAATGCCTTTTTCTTCTTCATTCAGATCCTGCTCTTCTTGCCAGCAGAAATGCACACAAGTGTACTTTGTGTGCCAGAAAAGCAAGGCCTGGTCATGTACGAACTGTCATAGCCACAGCCATGAACAGGGGAATAAATCTGTGACTCTTTAATGAACCATATTATCCCTCACCCCTGCAGCTATGAGAGCCTCTTCTGTGGTACATTTTGTGGCATGACCATGGCTTATTAACTATATTACCCGAAACTCTTGCACTCCTTCTTCCAAAGGAGCTATTCATTTGTAGATAGCTCGTTAACATATTAATCTCTAAAATACCCACAATGGCACATTAAACCACTATCTGTCCATTAGGAAATAGAGGCGACACCAAATGCATGTACATCGAAACACAGAACAGTACTTCACTTGTCTGCCTGCTTCGATGGGCCCACCAGTAGTGTATGAATCTCTTGCAGATTAGGACGTCTTCAATGCAGATCTGTAAGAACAGAGAAAAAGGGAGACACGCTAGAGTGATGAAATTTTAAGTGCAAACGAATGGGCTTTTCGTTTTTGATGAAATCTTAAGTTTAGAACGGAAATAAGGGGAAAACCTTTTGTATTTTACTTCAGATACAACAGTTATTAAAATGTTAAAGCTGCCGTTGAGACCATCTACCTGGTAAGGGTGTGAGAAGTCATAAAAACAAAAGAAGAAAGCAAGTTATCCATCTCAGAGGAGTAGAAGTAATCGCATGGATAAACATTTCCTGTGATTGAGCCGGAGGGATGTGCAGTGACAAAGTGTGAATCGTACAGCCATGAAAGTAAAATTCTCGTTCGGTAACAAACACCATCTGTCAGGAACACTGGTGAGCTCATCAAGAAAGTGAAGACACCCCTGGCAATTTTTCACAAACTTTACAGTTCAGTGGGTAAACCTGTCTAGCATGAAGCCACAGGCAATGATTGTTTTGCTTTGCCTTCTTGTCAAAGAATATAATCATCCATATAAGACAAGATTGAAAGGTTTAAGAATGGACTATTGTGCATCTCATCTGTCCTTGCATACCCTTATATTAGCGGAAACTGATGGCTATGTACGTGTGGCCACGCAAGTGTGTACATGAGTGTATATCTGACCCCTAGGAATATAAACCTTGAACACTAAGTTAAATCTACAGCTACTAGTGTTGTGGATTTTCTTTTTAAGAAAATGAAGAACACTATCATGGAAAGGTGAATTGGATCAACATGGTACAAGAAGACCCCAGTCAGCAGATTTTAAATTTAAATCTGAGGGCAAAATCTGTGTTCACATCAACATTTAGTATTTCACTTTCTACCTTTCACACTCATACACATGCAAACATGCACTTTCTTGTGTAGATATCTGTACTTTTTAATTAAACTTCATTGTCAAGGTAACAAGGCGGTACTGGGTCTGATACATATTTGAATCTAACCTTGATACAATGGTTCAACTTAAACACACAGTATCACCCCACTAAGGTTTTATTGTTGTTAGTGTATCTTTTCTTGAATGTCAAAGGCATAGTTAGACCTTTTCTCCAAAGCCTATAAGGCCAAAAAGGTGTGCAACAGCTGTTCATCCTGGCAACGAGTAGCTGTTTGGGGAGGAGACGCCAACCTACACTAATGTCAGTACACTTACACTGGATAGACAGCAATTCTGCATAGTCTGCTGCGCTCCAGGACCCAGCAAGCACCTGCCTTTTATGTTAAAAACAAATAAAAAGAAAAGAAAAAACTTGCAAGAAGGCAAAAAGACCAGAGATTAATGGTAAAGGTTGGAAGTTGGATGACTCAAGGTCATAGCCAAAGGTAAAAGAGAGTGAAAAAAGGGAAATCAGTGGAGAGGTAATGTCATAAACCTCACCAATTTTTATGTTGCAGCAGCAAAGGGTAACAGAGACTTAGAAAAGTGCAGCTAAATGAAAATATAAAGGTTCAAAGTTTCATTTGTTTTCTCTGAGGTTCAGAGAAGTTGAATGCAGTATGCAAACCTATGATTCTATCTACCGTGAGAGTGAAGGGTTAGAAGGGTGGATTGGGGATTTGGCCATTGTATGCCCTGGCAGACAAGATAGAGCCAGTCCAACCCACAATCTTCTCTCCCTAGGTCGTGGGCTGAATGAGGTCCCTTGGAATTGGCGTGCATAGCAGCTGGCTGGCCAGCAGATGTAATGGCTGTTTCCCAGTGCGGATATTACCAGTATGGCTGCCATTTCCCTCAGCCTTTCATCTGGAGCTCAAGGGGCTGAGAGAGAATTCCTCAGGGCAGAGCAGAGTTGTAGAAGAAGGAACAAAAGGATCAGCAGTATGGTCTGGTTCGCAGATAGATATGAGAGGAGTGAGTCACATTTTTGGTCAGACATGCAGGGTCATCCATTTATTGTATCTGAGACTGAGTATCACTGTAAAAGTGTCTGAAGATTTGTTTTGACAAAATCTATTCAGTGATTTAGAGAGATGTCAACATTTCTGTCAATTGAATATATAAAATACATCCTTTAAACAGAACAATTAGGATTCAAGACTTAAACTATTAAACTTTCTTTCCTTAGGTTTTATTACAATCACCACATCAATATGACATACATTCTTTTTTTAGAATTTGCTATGTCTTCTATTTCCTACTGTCTCTATTCATCCCTTTTATAACATATTTCACCTTGCCTTTAAGTGGGCTCCTTTTTCTCACTTGTATGACATATTCTACCCTGTGGTTTTATAGCACTTTGAAAGCATATTAGCTTAAAAGGCTCCCTAGGCGCACAGTCATCAGAGGAGAATGGTTCTCATTAACCAGCATCATCATTTCCTTTCTAAGCAGTATCTGTTAGGCCTTTATGATTGAGCTTTTGCAGCACACCTTTGGGAGCCTGGTTGGGAAAAAAACCAAGAATCTCTGGTGTGGCAACAGGTAATAAACCAAAGGAAATGGTTGGAGTTACCATGCATAGAAATCAGTGAAAATTAAACATAGAATCCAGGGCTTTATATGGTGGCTATGAAGTTTACCAGCAGAGGAACATGGGGTGCTAGTGATTTAATGCTTTGACACCACAGCCACATAAAAGTCTTAACACTACCACAGAAGGAACTCTTATTCAGTAATGTAGCGAGACATCCTTATATGTACAAATTTTCAAGCAGTACATGGACTTTTAAATATGGTTAGATTGATGTTCAGGCTTATAAAATGTTTTTTATTGAAAGCAGCAAATTCACTGGCTTCAGCTTCGGGTTTAATGTGTGAATATCACCCTGTTACACCACCTTTCCCCTCAACCCCAGTCTGGATTAGACTGAACTTTTAGGTTTTTGTAAGGATCTTAAACAGTAGTTCTCATGGAAATTATGGAAATATTCTGTTACTAGCTGCTTAAACCAATACACCTTAACCCTAGTCCTGCCAGCTATATGACCAGCTAGACGAACGGCAGTGAATGAAAACACTGGAAGTGATCAATATATAGACAACCAGCAGTACACGAAACTTATCTGGGACAACAATATATTGAGGTCCGGCAGTACTAGATTTAAGCTGACTTTGTAAATACCCAAAATCATTTCCTTTGCTTCATAAATACCAATACTCAGGCTTCTGTGCTAAGGGTTGTGATGTGGATTGGAAGGGTAAATGGAGTGTGTGGTGTGAGTGACCCCCTTGATCATCTTAGCTTGCCTGGAGCCCAACCCTTGTTACTAACACAGAAAATGGCATTCCTGCTGTAACACAGCACTAAGCAAACAAAGTCAGACATTCCACTGATATTGAAAAATGTAGCAGAAGGATAAGCAGGGATGATTATGATCCTCTTCTGTCTCATCTCAGCCCTGTATGCAGGGGAAAATACAAACAAGGTGAAGGAGAAGAAGAGAAATGCATGGGTTGGGATTTTCCCACTGATGACGTGCAAAGGCAGTTCCATCTAAAACTCATAAGATGCAAACTTTTGTTTAAACTGCAATCAAATTATCTTTTTTAGATGGCAAATAGTGGATTAGCATTGCATGAGTGGTAATGAAGGCTTGTAGGTGTGAGCCCATTTTTCTGTCTTCTCCTAGTGTGTCTGTATTTACAGGTCTGCTTTACAGGTAAGCGTCAAAGAGGTACACATTACAAGACAAGTCACTTAATTAGAGACCAGTCCCACTGGCCAGTGGTGAGAGCAACAAGGCCCTTCTTCCTCATCCATAAAACGACCACTGACAGCGTTCTTAGAACACACTTCTAAGTGATTCAACTCTAAAACTGCAGTCAGTTATGCAACCAAGAGTTTACATCAAAGTATTTGACTCACCCCCACAAAATCAAACATTTATAACATCACAGCTCAATGTTGTTTTTTTCATACCCACTCAGATATGTGAAAACACTTTGAAGTTGAGAATGCAAGTATCATTGAAATCACTTTAATTCAGGCAAGGCCTGACACATGGAGCAACACAAGGCTGTATTCTATTCTGTGCACTTAATGTTTATGTTTTCACTACTACTTGGTGTCCCAGATAGTCACAGCACATAGCGCCAATGGAAAAAAAGACGTCTTTGTGCTTTTCCAGCCCTCACAGTCCTTAGCATCACTTTATTTAATTAACAGCAAACACTGAAGTGCTGAATAAATTAGTCTCAATACTTTATGAAAGATTATGGATTATGGCACAGGTGCTATTATTTATTTGTAGCAGACATTTTAACTTTAATGAAATACTATTAATTATGACTCTATTCTATTTAGTTGAGGGTCCTAGTGTTATGCTTTCTGGCTAGGCAGCAAGGCAAAGCAGAATACCTTAATGGAACAAATAGTAACATCCCTGAGGTGAAAGCATTCATCTTAAAAGTCCCATATCATGAAGATGCTTTTTTTTTTTTTTTAGTATTATGAAATTTTTATAAACAAGTATGAGATCCCAAAAGTTGAAGTTACATTCTACCAGTTCCCCAGCAACAAGACCACCTCCCAGCTTTACAAGCCAGTAAGAATTTCCCCCTCCTTCTACACAGACAGTAGGTAACCAATAGGAGTTCAGATAAAAATTCACCCTCTCACTGTTCCCTTCTTCCTGGGTCAGCACTAAGTGGAGAATTATAGGCAGTGGTTAAAGTCGGCTGGAACAATCCAGACTAGTGTTCCAGCACCTTGATGAAGAGTAATTAAGTTGTATAGCCAGTTAAATACAAATTACTATCAAGTGAGTTTATTTTTCATCTTCTGCAGGCTGGCGATCCTTCTAGCTGATACCATGGGATCAGAAAAATCACCACATGGTCCCAACTGCATACATCCTTTTTTCTTTTGTTCTGTTGAAAGAAACCCGAAATGTAGCCTACAAATAACAAAACTTACATGTTCATATTCTCCCATCATCTGAAGAAGTGAAAACCCCTCAGGAATCCCCTCAGCAAAATCCTGTTGTTGCCTAGAGCTGCTACTGTGGCCATAGTCAAAGGTTAACTTTGACCATATGCTCACAGGTCACAAATCTAGGGAAAATGTAATGCTGAGGGATGACCATTAATTGTGGTAACTTTAAGGAGTGATAACCAGTAGAAAGTTATAACCAGTAGAAAAGTAGTCTGTGTATGTCTTTGCTTCTCTCCTGCCCTCTACACTAACTTGTACGGCATTTTAATGCAGCCAAATTCACCTCTTCTCACATGCATATTTCCTGTTCTTGTTGTCAGATAAAATATTGACTTTAACATGACCTATTAACTACAGGTGAAAACTGCTATTACTTTTGCTAGTGCTGGAAGTACTGTTCTGCATCACTGAAATCTGGATTTTGCAACTGCGCTGTTGATCGACAAAATCTGCATTCTCACGATTTTGTCAGAAATCTACAAATACAGGGGAATTATGAGCACTGCGCACTTTACAAGTAAAATGATCACTAAGAATTAAAGGCACAGAGTGTCTCATGCAGGCCTATATTGTAGTTGTGTCTACTGAATGGGCTGCACTGCTCCCACTGGCTGCAACTCTTTCACTCTCAGACCTCTTTATGAAAGGGACAGATGCAACAACATTCTAGTTTGATTCATTTTATTGTATTTATCTTTATTTGACTAGAAAGTGAGATCAAATCTGTTTCTCAAGGGAGAACTGGGCAAGGTAACAACCATGCTTCAGATAAACAGATTTAAAAGGTACAGATAATAAAACAGACTGTTAGAGGCAGAACTCAAAACTGGGGATGTTGAGGCATGGATCAAGAAAAAAAATATACCTGTGTGGTATTTTATGCTGAAACTTGAAATAGAAGTTGTGGACATGCAAGATTAAAATTAATATATCTTAAAGTGGTGGATTATTGAGCTGTAAAGTCTTCTGTACCAATTGGTTAATTTGAGAGGGAGAAGTGTGAAGTGTGATGCTAGGAGATAGACAGTGACAGTGTTTGGTACCTACACTTCCTTTTGTCTATAATGTTTGTAAAAAAAAATTTTTAAATTATGGGCTTTTGTCTGTGAGAGAGAGCACAAAAGAATATAAATGACAGTTTATTTCTGCATCCTTCACGCTTGTCTCTCTACAAGGACAACATGACACCTGGTAGTGCAATGAGGCATCTGGTGTTTGAGTGCACACAGGTGTAGTGTGTGTTCTGAGTGCTCTGGCATGTGTATTTGTTTGTGAGATTGAAGAGCCGTACTTCCCTCATTTTCCACTCCATCTTGAGAATCTGTCACATTGACTGGTGGAGGTCACTGTCCTCCCAGGCCCCGATTTGCCAATTTGTGTCTGCTTATGTGTTTGTGTGTGTATGTAAAGGGTGTAAATTTTAATCTTGCCAAGGAGCATAATAGTCTAATACAGCCAAGAATCACACTGGACAGATTCCATTCCACTGATCCCTGTGCTGGAGTTGCCAGGCTCCTGTGCCTGTTGCTAGGTTAGCTGTAGACTCAGACATGTACCCCACTGGTGCCCCAGTATTTTGGCCCTTTTAGCCTCCTGAGTGGCCTGCCAGAGACCCTGTACCAGTCCTGGTTCTGCTGTACAGGTTGCCTGTGAAGCAGAGGGCAGTTCTCAGAGATGTGTGTTTGTGTGCATAAATCCACCGTGTTTCTTAGAAAACAAAATGAGGAGATTAGTTTGACTGAGTGAGGAGCCCCTGCCTGACATGCCACCACATAGAGAGTGATTTGCAAACAACAATGGCACAGAGATGGATGACCAATAATGAACTGTGTGAATTCATCCTCCCCTCCTTTTTACCTTCTACTCTTACCTTTCTTTTTAAAATAATGCATGTGTGAAAAGAGATAGAAAGCATTGTAAGTCCTTGGGACAGTAAATGGACAGGGAAAACAAGGCCTTAAGGAACGTAATGTTCCTCTGCTTTAGCAAACAGTGTCAGGATATCCATGATTCATAGCTGCTAAGATCAGTATCAGTGTTTTATTGGTGTCCAAAGTTGCAATTACAAGACAGTTATATTAACACAGTTCATAATAATGCTACTTAGATCTACAACTTGGTGTGTAAGGGGAGTTAGTTACATTCAGTGAAGCTGTGTTAATAATCTTACAACCTTAAGGGGTCACCTTTGGTGTGTGGTCTGGACTCTTTTGTACTGTATATTTGAAGAAGAAAACCCTTGATCTTTTTTAGAAACAGTGTCTGAAAGTAAATGTGGCATTCTTAAACAATACCACAATGGAAATTAGCTGTGAATTTTTTTCTGAAGGTTTTAACCATGATTGTATGCTACATTCCTTCAGCTGCCAGATGTTTAAGGGTTTTCTTGCGTGTATCATTTTTGCATAAGGGATGCTGGAAATATGACTCAGTTTGCTCATTCCATTCCAACCCCCATCCTCCTTTTTTTGTATACCTAGGGGGATTCATTAGATAAGGCAAGACCAATGTGTTTATAGCAAGTTTTTAAACTCGTGTATAGGAAAATCCACTTATGGTACACCTTCAGGTTTTGGACTTACATCATCTTTAAGTATACCTCCAAAGCAGGTTAAAATAGTGCAACCTCTGTGGATCAGAAAGTTGCCAATTTACCTTGCTTATAGATTATTTCCTCACATCTTGGGATGATAAACCCTCTCCCACACTTCAATAACAGAGCAAACTCTTAGACAATAAGACAGGTTTGGTCTTTCACTACCTAACATCATTGGTATTTTTGGCCTTGGAATTTCATGACTGATACAGTATTGGAATGCTTGATACTGTTCAGTTCCAAGAAGAATCCTCTTCTCTGTAGATCTCATTAGATTCCCATGTTCAGATGCTCAACTTCCTGATGAAACAGATATGTTTCTACTCTGGTAAAAAAAAAAAGAAAAAAAAAACAGTTTTAGTCTACATAGCTACACACCCATTTAAACTTCTCTAAGGCTTATATTTAGGGGCATGGCAACTTTGATAGCCATCAGGTGTCTGCTCTGCCTCCTCTACTTTACTTTGATTCACTTAACTGGAGCTAACCACTGTGTTTGTCATGTAGTGCCTTTTGGATTATTTATACCTGACAAATAATATGGCCAGATGCCAGTCCAAGAAGTTTTTCCTCCATGTTAATGAGAAATTTGTTTATGAATGAAGCTTGCTAATCAAACTTGCAAGCCTTAACTGATGAGTTAACATTTCACCTTTTAAAAAAAAAAAAAAAAAATTATTTGCAAAATGTTTATTTAGTTTTTAGTGTCCAGAAATCAAGTGATGTCATAGAATCTAACTTTTAAGCACCTTACCAACACCAGGTGATATAAGTGTAGAAAATTCATTGAAAGAAAAGCATATACAAAAATGGAAGCAAGTGGAAGTCCTTAAAGGGAGAAATTGTGAGTAGGAAATACCTGACAAAGGTTACAAATCAGAGACAGACTAATGGTGGAAATAATTTTTACTTGTGCATTTGAAAAACAGCGATCTGGCACCCACTCATTGAAGGCAATATGGGCAATTGCATAAAGATCTTGTTTTTAGAAAATGAGGACTGATCTAGAAACTCAACAGTGTCATTGCTTAGAAGGAAAGGAACAACTGAATGAGTTCTGCATCTGTTTTTTTTTTAATGCATACTCACAAGTATTGAACTAAAACATACATTATCAATACATTGTCCAGCTAATAACAGAAATGTCTGCAATTAAGACAGCATGTTATTGTGTGAATGGGTGCATGGATGGACATACTTAATGTTTCAATTTTTGTTTGTGCAAGTAGTAAAAACTGATTTAAAAAAAGGAGCCATTTCTGTAATGAAACATCATCATGAGGCAGATCCAGTGACCTTGTCAAAACCTAGACCCAAGAGCTACTTCACAACCTTCACCCCCATCCACATCCGCCTCCAATTAACCGCTTAGCAGTTGATGAAACTCTGCAAGGTCAGGGCCAGAAAAAGACAGGAAAATGGTTAGAATGAGAGTGAAGTGAAGCAAACGACTGACCTCCATCCACCTTCACCACACCCAATAAATGTGCTGTAAATCATTTTCACCTTCTGATGTCACATCAGGCAGAGGAGTGAACTGACAGGTGTGTTAAAGCTTATAACAAACAGGTCAGAGTCTTCTCTTTACATGTGTAACTTTATCATAGGGTCAGGCTACCCTGTACTGTAGGTTACACTGTATATAGATTTGCTATGACAACATTCAATTCAATTTTATTTATATAGCACCAATTAACAACAAAAGTCGCCTTGAGGCGCTCCACACTGTAGGGTAAAGATAAAACAGTGTTAAAAGGAAAACCCCAACAATCCGATGATCCCCTATGAGCAAGCACTTGGCAACAGTGGGAAGGAAAAACTCCCTTTTAACAGGAAGAAACCTCCGGCAGAACCAGGCGCAGGGAGGGGCAGCCATCTGCCTCGACAGGTTGGGGGTGAGGGAACAGAGAAGACAGAAAGGAGAGCAGAGAGAGGCACACGCT
>VUQH01069251.1:0-15870 GCA_015106775.1 Etroplus canarensis
AAATTTAAAATTAAAACCTTAAAAATAAATAATAAGGTGCAATGTGTGCAGCATAGTGTAATAGTTGCAAACAATGCAAAGAACAGCAAACAATGCAAAGAACAAAACCCTTTTTCATCTAAACCAGACCAACATAGTAGTGCAAAAAAAAAACCCCAAAATTGTGCAAACAGTACACAGAAAGGCACAATGAAAAGACAACACAAGAACAAGACACGAGCACCGAAGAAAAAGAAGTGATGTGCAGTAGCAGCGGTTGAGGTAGTGCAGATTGTGTGTGTGTGTCTGTGTGTTTGTGAGTGAGTGAGTGAGTGAGTGAGTGAGTGAGTGAGTGGGACATGCTTCTTAATGCTTCTTAAAAGCATTAAGAAGAAAAAGAAACCATATATGACACACAGACACATATATTGTGCCGCTTCATGGATTAATTCTCCCTTGTGTAAAACCTGACCTGTTGTAACAAAAAGCCTCCCCTGCTTTCTCCACAAAGCTAAACTGAAGAAAAGTACATGTCCTGCAGAGACAGTCAAAGTGTGGGGACACTGTCTCAATATGTAGGACAGGGGATAAAAAATGCTGCACAGTCCCACAGAAAGAAAGACATCTGGACACCCCAGGTAAAGGTTCAAGGACAACATTTTATTAATCAGTGGAAACACTGACAAGGGAAGGCAGAACAAAACAGAGATGTGATGATCTGACACTAGATGTCACTGCAAGCCTCTCCCTGAAAAGACTGATCGGCAGGGACAGGCAGGGACAGGCAGGGACAGGCAGTGCAGGGACAGGCAGTGCAGGCCCCCAAAAAGTGCTTTGTGTGAAAGTCTGCAGTATGATTTAAGGCTGGTCACCACATGAAGCCAGACGCTGGCGTTCTTGTTTTAAATAACAGGAATTAAAGGACTCCCTAAAAGCTCAGAATGTTCTTTTCTAATCTGCTGTTTCCTCTCTCCCGTTCCAGCAGAACTGTCATATGTATGTTGTTGTTGTTGTTGTTGTTGTTAAGGAGTATGCTGTTGATTCTACATCGTTTGTGCTCACCAACCTTTTCCAATTAGAAGACTGTTTGACGTCAGAGTTGAATGCGGTTGGTGATGCTCAAATGCTGCCTTCAAGTACTCCTCGTAAAAGTGTGTGTTAATAATAATTACAAAGCAAACCCGACAAAAACAATTTAACTCCTGTGATATATTTTTGTAACTGCCATCTTTTGATTTTGTGCTTTTGAAATTAACAATCATTTATATGAAGGGAGATTAAAGCCTCATTGAGGAATTAAAATGATTTTAAAAAATGTTTTGCGTTTTAAGAATTAAGTCAAAATTGAATAGAACAGTCTAAACACTATTTCAAAACCATTTTGATTTTTTTGGTTGGGATTTTTTTCCTCTAAAATATCCTTTCCACGCTTTTCTTGAAATGCTGTTCTGAACTGTTTTTCTAAATGTCTTTTTAACTTTTATTTTTCAAAATACTGCTAGGACTTTTTCCTCCAAATTTCGACTTTATTCCCAAAACGCAAAACAGTTATGTATTTATTTTATTAATAATTTGGGCCTAATATTCCATCTTACATCTCTGATGAGTGTCTCTTAAAGAGGGGAAGTAATTTTTAGATTCTGTTTATAAACTCATAAAGTCATTTTGTGTGGTGTAGCGGTGTGACAAATGCCGACACTCTCTTCAGGCCGTGAAGGCAGCAGAGGGCCCCCCCCCCCCGCCTCTGCTGGGAGGATACTAGCATTCGGATCAGGGCAGCCGCTGCCAACGATGCAATGCCTCGTTTCAGGAATGAACCCCGGGCATAGGCACCGTGTGAGTGCCGCGGTCTTCTCCAGGAGGCTGTACCTTCCTCGACCTCTCTGATTATTCGCCGTGAAGCTCCAGCGAACAGCCTCGCCTCCCCGAGCGACCCGGCGAAGACTCGAACTCGCGGCTTTATGTTTGGCGGAGAGAAGCCGGAGAGGTAAGCCGTAGTAACTTTAGCTTGCTACATGCTACATGCTAAGGCTAGCTGGGTGGCATTTAAAGGCGCACCTGCGCGCCCGGGTGAGCGGCGCTGTGTAACGGGGGGGTCGGGTGAGTGAAAGATCAGCTCGGGTTGAGAATACCGTAAGGTGGGCTTGTGACGTACTAACGTTTAAAAGCTGTTAACGTCAGGCATCCGGTAAGCTAACGTAAGATCAATCAATGAACAACGAGCTAGCCCCCCCCCCTCCTCCCTCCTCCCTCGCCCGGTATCGTTAGGCTAACGTTAGTTGGTTGTGGTACCGCCGGGCCTGACGTACAGCTGGGATACTGACTCAGCTTCTACCGAGGCACGAAGGCGCCTTTTTAAATCCCCGTTCAGCCTCTTCTAGCTGCACGAAGCACCGGGTCAGGTGTAGCAGCTTGTTAGCAGCCACCCTGTCAAAACAAGCCGCCCGCCTCCTCACTGCGTTCAGCGGGCTGGGAGCTGAAGCGGGCTGGGGGCTGAAGCGGACCGGTTGCCTTCCTGACGTGCATGTTCAGGGCGCTTAGGTGAGCCTCAGCGATGCTGCCGTGAACCCGGGCGTTCTGTGCACGGTGCCGTGGACGCACAGCAGCAGCTGATTGTGTGTCAGCCTGTTACAGCAGCCTGAAATGGAAACTGCTTTATCTTTTATCTTATACGCTACTGAGCACAGTGGAAACGCAGCACATCAGGCAAAACAAGAGCCTGTCCAGTCCTCACCAGCCTGAAGCTGGACATTTTACTGTGTCCACCTGCAGGCTTCAACACAGTCTGATCGCCCTTAGGCAAGCTTTCTTGTCATTTCTGTGAGTAGTGTTCAGGAAGAGTTCTCCGAGCTTCTTGAAGAACGTCCCAAAGGTCTTCTTTGGATGTTGGCTGCCTTTTGTTCTCTGTCAGGTCTCTGTCACTCTGTAAGACCTTTCGCCACTCATTTTCAGTCCGTTTCTTGTGTAATGTGACATACCTCACCCTTTTCTCCCAGCTTCCCTTCCTTTAGAATAGTTTCTTGACAGCCACCCTTCCATTTCTGATGAAGCTTAGGCAAACTGTGGATGGATCAGCTGAGGGGTCAGATGCTTTACTTGATTTGTTCCTGTTTCTTGAGGACAAGGCTTTCAGACACTGTTTATCTGCTGTCCATAGTTATTAGGCCCCCTGCTCCTCCTTTTGTCCTCCACTTGTCCAGTTTCCACAAATTAATAAATTGCTCTTTTGGAATCACCTTGTTGGTGTAAAAATCCCATTTCATGCTGGTCACACTGCGTTATCTTTGACATTTTTCATAGATTGAACTAAAGAAATGGGAGCAGATGATGTGTTTTTTCAGCAGGTTGTTGGTAGCAAAGTGCCTATAGAAACCATTTAAAATGAGTGAAAAAGCAGCCAGTGTCCAGAGAAAGTTTGAAAGACATTCAGACAGCCTGTCTCTGGCCGTAACACCAGCTTTTCCCATGCCATGTCTTTAGTGTATAATAACTGTGTCTCCTGTTCCTTTAGGAAGCTGGAGCCATGGGTTTCTCATTCAGCCTCTGATGAATTGAAATAAGCTGGACCCCCGCGAAACGTCCAACCCGCCCCTGCCCACAGCAGGGGCTTCCCTTTCCCCGTTACCCTCCCCAGCTATGGCAGGCTTCAAGCGGGGCTACGATGGCAAGATCGCTGGCCTGTACGACCTGGACAAGACGCTGGGCCGCGGTCACTTCGCTGTGGTCAAGCTGGCGCGCCACGTCTTCACCGGGGAAAAGGTGGCGGTGAAGGTGATTGACAAGACTAAGCTGGACACAGTGGCAACGGGCCACCTTTTCCAGGAGGTCCGCTGCATGAAGTTGGTACAGCACCCCAACATTGTGCGCTTATATGAAGTGATAGACACGCAGACTAAGCTTTACCTCATCCTGGAGCTAGGAGATGGAGGGGATATGTTTGACTACATCATGAAGCATGAGGAGGGCTTGAACGAAGAGCTGGCTAAGAAATATTTTGCCCAGATTGTCCACGCCATCTCCTACTGCCATCGGCTCCACGTGGTGCACAGGGACCTGAAGCCTGAGAATGTGGTGTTCTTTGAAAAGCAAGGCCTGGTCAAGCTCACCGACTTTGGATTCAGTAACAAGTTTCAGCCGGGGAAAAAACTGACCACGAGCTGCGGATCTCTGGCCTACTCTGCTCCAGAAATACTGCTGGGTGATGAGTATGATGCTCCGGCTGTAGGTATGCAAAACATTTCTGCTGATGAGTGATGCTAAAAAAATGAAATGACTCATGTTTTTAATTTGAACGTGGCGTTGAAGGGTTTGTGGAGCTGTTTCCTAAACAGGATGTGATTGTTGATGCAGCTACATTTCTGAGCGTGTGGTGTTCTCACTAAGGCTCAGCAGTCATTTTGTCTTCATCCATTGAGTTGGAAGGACCAGGCTTGTTGCCTCTGGCAGCAGCTCAACGTGTAGTCCACTTTATTAACTCCCCCTAGCTCTTCCAAAAAAGAAAAACGCGGTCTAACACACTTTTGGCATCAAACTACACAGGACATCTTTATCAAAGTCGCGCTAGAACCCAGCTTCAGCACACAAAGCTGTTTGATGGGCGGTGGTGTGGCTAGCACCTGTTTCACACATTTTTGTCACAACCTGCTGAAACACCTTGCCTGTTAATTTGCTCACAGAGCCTGAACACGTGTTTTCCAAAGTTTGCTGTTGCATTAAGATAGCTTCAGGCTCTGTGATTTAAATACCAAGCACTGTGCCGCTTGACACCGATCATCTTGCAGGCTGCCATGGGCCGTGTGCTACAAGGTCAGCCCGACTGCCACTGATGTCCGTGGGTGTCCCATTGCACTGAATTAACTGTCTCATTGATTTTCCTATGAGGACTGACAGAGTGCAGACAGATTGATTGCGTGTCCTTCCATGACACTGTTATGATATCGGTCACATCAGGTAGCTTCACTGACGCTAAAAACTGTGGGACTAAGTCCAGCTCCTGAATTGGATAATGAGATGTACCCTGTTAAGCCTGTTTTTCACTCGGTGTGGTTGTGCATGTGGTGCTAATCCTGAAGGAGCCTGAAATCAGTCTCATGATTATTTATGCATGTGGTGAAAACGTTCATAGGCAGTCATCTAGCTGTTATTTGCTTCTCCTTTCTCGATGAGAGTTCTCACAGACTTGAGAGGTGCGGCTTTGGCAATGAGGAAGCTGTGGTTACTTTCTTATTGAGCCGTATACACCCACATGATCACTAACCATACACATGCTCACTCTTACCAAGAATTTTGATATTGTTCATCTGACTGCAGACAGCGTTGTATCCTGTGCTCTGTGAGCAGGTGCTGACTGCATGAGGCTGGTACAGGGAGCGTCTGAGTAAGTGGCTGGCTAGGAATGCTGCTTGCCCATGTTATGGCTTCCAGCTTTTTGAGGTGTTCAGTTGCCTGAGAGCCAGGGAATATGGGGTTGTTACGGAAGCCCAGCCAGAATATGAGCTCTGTCATAATTTAGTTTGTAGGAATGGGTATTGAAATGACCCCATTCCTGAATGTGTAAAGCAAAGTATGAAACAGTACTGTGAAGTGACCAGTATTTAGAACGGACTGTTCGAAGTTGTACAGAAACAACCCTGATTTTGACTTTATGCCTGAACCTGACTAAGCATGAGCTCGAAGCCCGGTCACTGAGAGACGGAAGCTCCAGCTCAGATGGCACAGCTATCAGATCAGACTTTTAAAAATGTTAATGTTTACACCGGTGCAACAGTAACCACTCACCCACTCACCTGTTTTCATGCACATTTTCAGTTTGGGCTCAGTACTCTGTGGAAATGCAGGAATAAATGCACTTCTGCTTGGCAGAGGGAGTAAATATGGTGTACCAACAAAAGCAAGATGCAGAGTACACAGGAAACAGTCATTACACACCTGTATTGAAGTATTAAATATCTGCTGGAGAGATTAATAATTTGGCCATGAAGGAAGCGTAATGTTCCATAAATAATACATGAAATGAACATAAATGCCCTATTGCCTAGAGATGTTCCACACCATTCTCATCTGTTTGAGGTGCTAAATTAGTCACTGACTGTTCATCAGTATGCCCAACATGTAGGATTTGCATAACAGCAGTGGTTGGAAGTATGTATTATTTCTCTTTTTCTGGGGGGACAGAAATTTGCAGGGTGTAAACTCTGTCTTTTACATCATGGACATATTGTAAACACTGGCTGCTTTGCTCAGCTCAGTGGTGTAATGCGTTTTGTGATGAAGGCTTGAGTGGTTGATGTCCAGCATCAGTACAGGCTCCATCGCCAGACCTGCTGCACCGTGCAGCTTATCTGGTCTAAAGTGAACCAGGATATTTCCATTCTTTGGCTTTGTAGTGCACTGCTCTACCCTGTGCTAAGAATTGGGGATGGGTTATTGATAATACAATACATGAGCATTATCTAAGGCCTCAGTGGTTCCAGCCAACAGAACATTACGCAGTGTTTTTGTCTGAAAATGTCTGCCGTGCTGGAATTAATAACAATAGCAGCACCATGCCAGGGCACTCATCAGTACTTAAGTGCATCAGTTATAAAGGTATTTTGAAGCATCATGTAAATTCACTCTGATTTCAGTGGTGGATTGGTTAAAGCTGTTGCTTCACAGCGTGAAGGTCCTGAGTTCGAATCCACCGGCCAGCTGGGGCATTTTTGGGTGGAATTTGTATGAGCCCCTGTATGGGTTTTCTCCAGGTACTCTGGTCTGAGCTGAAAATACAGCAGAATAACAGTTTGTTTTCTATTAAAATCCAGGCTTAACTGGGTAGAAATTTGCAACCGCAGCGCTAACGACTCTGGCAGGGGTATCAGTTTAATACCGTACCTTGGTACCCATCTCCACAATTTTTGGTAGTCTACGTGCCGCTCACTCCGCTGCCGAGCTGCTTACTGGACCGAACAGTCTGTGCTTTCTTCCAGCCGGCTTCTGCGTGACGTGCGCTTACTGGCGCTGATCGTAATTGCATAGGTAATACGTGCGGCTCTGTTCTCCAGCCACAGCCGTCTGAAGTTGTTGTGTTGAGAGTGCGTGGGGCCGTGGACAGCTAGTCGCTGGTGCTGTGTTTTTTGTGTTTTTGTCTGCATCATAGTGTAGTTTAGGCAGTTCAGTGGTTGTTGTGGGGCTTTGCGATGCTGTGGTCAGAGCCATTAGAGCCGTGTTTGCTGCTCTGTAAAACAGTGTAATGAGGAGAAAGTGCTTATTGTTTGCAGATGTGCAGCCCTGGCCTCAGAAAGTTTACTTTTAGTGCTTCAGTGGGCGCCCTGTTTATCTGCTTACTAAGAGCCAAAATCAGATTAGATTGTATTTTTGACAGATTAGTAGATTAAAAACGATGCATTCTGTATATAAATCTCAGTAGAGGCAGTTTAGTGCAGTCACTGCCAGTCATTAGTTTCATCACACAGGGTGGTGTCTGGACTGATAACAGGGACAGGTTGAACCTTGTATTAAGAGCTTGAGCGTACTGTGCTCTTAGCACTCTTTAGCTGATGGAAAGCCCTTAACCTACAAAAGCTGTCCTGGCTACTAGCAGCCGTTGATGACCCATATCAACCTATATACCACCCTGTGTGTGTGTGTGCGCACACCTTTGCATTGCAGAGCTGTTTAGCAGGCACCTGCACCACGTCGGGA
The DNA here is from genome assembly GCA_015106775.1 of Etroplus canarensis. Lineage (NCBI taxonomy): Eukaryota > Metazoa > Chordata > Actinopteri > Cichliformes > Cichlidae > Etroplus > Etroplus canarensis. Next base: position 7,663 of record VUQH01069251.1, read on the forward strand.
CCGTGTCTCCAAAGAGCAGCCAGAGGGGTCTTAATTGCAGTCCCGGTTACTGTTGCCTGCTGCCAGTAGATGGGAAGAACAGTTAATCCGTGCTATTGTTTGGACTGGGCCAGGAGAGGATGAGAGAGAGGCAGGATGCAGCGATTATGCAGCCCTGTGTTGACACAGACTGGCTGGCTCTGATTAGAACTCATTCAGCTGGTTCCCACCACTGGGCCAAGGACCAGCTTCATCGTTATGTGCCCTGTTTTCCACTGGGAGCAAAAGATTTCCAAATCTTCCTACTGAGGATTCATGTAAGTTTTAGTTCCTGTGGTTACTTTTCAGGTAGATGTGTTGTATGATCTCATAAAAGCATCAGATTAAATGAGACTTTATAATAACACCACACATCCAGTAAAGCCACATGGCCAAGAGGGGTTCTAACAAACAAATGTCTTTCCTGTAATTCATCTGGACAGAGCTCTGCTATTTTGTTACTCGAGGTGTGAAAGTAGACCCTCTACCTTTTAAGTCATTGTTACAGGTGTTATATAGTCTGTGTTACAGAAAGCCTCCACTGGCCCTGCTCACTGTTGTTTTATAAGCACCACAGCACAGCCAATGGAAACGGAAGGGATCGTTTACAACCCTTACATAAAGGCTTTCTGGTTGTTATTAACACTGGTGTTTTCTGCCTGTGGTGGTTTGTGTCTCAGTAAATCTGTCATAGCTCTGCTCTGGGTTTATGTCACTGATTTAAATCCTCTGTTTTGAAAATGAAGCCTGGCCATTGCTGTTTCTCCCCTGGGATTAATAAAGTTTTTCTTTTATCTTCGACTTTTTTAGAGGATGGTCAGCTATAATGACCAGACTGAATAATTAATAAAGTTTTCTGATTCTGTGACGCAGAGCGTGCTGTTACATACATACAGCTGCTATGTGACAAAGACACTGATCTAAAATGAATCATCAGAATCAGAATACTTTTTTAATCCCAGGGGGAAATTATTCTCATTCCAGGCGCCTGTTCTGTAAACATACATAACAAATATTAATAGAGATATCTGTTTAGTGAAGAATGAAACCAACACCATGTGAGTCAAGACATTTGTACAGTTATAATGACCACAGCTGGAGTGACTGGTCATAAGTCAGAGGTTTCATGGTTATTGCACCACTGTTATTATTGCACATATTTCGTTTGCACAGTAAGATGCAATAAGATGGATTTGGATGAAGCTCAAATAATCAAATGGCAAAATAAAAATAGTGTCACAGAGAGGAGTTGTGAAGTTCGATGTCCAAAGGTAGGAATGATCTCCTGTGGAGTTCTGTGGAGCACTGTGGTGGAATGAGTCTGCTGCTGAACGTGTTCCTGCGTCTGTCCAGCACGTTTTGGCGAGGCTGTGAAGAACTGTTCAGTATTGTCCTTAACTTGGACAGTGTCCTCCTTTCTGACACCACCGTCAGGAGTCCAGCTCCACACTGCCTTTACTCCCTTACTGTCCCTGCAGATCAGTTTGTTGAGTCTGTTGGTGTCCACTGCTCTCAGTCTGCTGCCCCAGCACACTACAGCATAGAGGACAGCACTGGCTGCTACAGACTCATAAAACATCCTGAGCATCGTCCAGCAGATGTTAAAGGACCTGAGACGTCTCAGGAAAAGAGACAGCTCTAGCCCTTCTTGTAGATGACGTCTGTGTGTTTGCTGAAGTTTGCCATTGTGAACACCAAGGTATTTGTAGTCCTCAACAATCTCCACACAGACCCTATGAATGAATTGCATCCTTCAGGCAAATCAGAAGATTTTCTCATCGGTTTAATTTAAACTGCACATAAAAGTGATATTCAAATTGACATTGTGGATAAAACAGTGACTGTAGGAGAAGGACACTCTGCACCTTTACCTGCGTATGTATCTTTCTTGCTCATTTGCTGTGTGCCTGCATCATTTGATAACAGGCTGGATGGAAGCTCTTTCAGCCTCTCTCATGCATAAACACAGAGTAGTGTACGCACATTAGTACGTTTTACAGTCACTTTGAGGTGTCAGGGTTGCACAACCAGGGCATCTCAGCCTGACTGAAGGTTTGTAGGAATTTTGTGTGGTCAGACAGGTTCCTCAGGGAGGCTCACAGCTGGACCAGTCACTGCAGCCGTAATACACTTGTCATATTAAGAAAATGAAAGTTTTTGACTGAATGGCCCAATGAAATCATCCCACTAAAACATTTTTAAAGATGCCAGTCATCAAGGTGAATACCATCATCATATCACCAATGTTTGGCTGGAAAATCTGTGCATTGTTTATGAAGCCTAAGCAAGACTGCAGCCCAGTATTTATAGCACAAAACGTGCTGAACTGTGGCTCATACCGAAGATACTTAAAAGATAGTGTCTAAGGAATGAGAACTTGAATGTGAATGTGTTTTATTGTTGGTTAACACCGTACTTAAGGGAAGAAATATTTAAATTACAAGGAAAAGGTCTGCTTGATTGACAGCGACTGCTTTCACTGAACAAAACGGGAGCAGTATGGATACCTGTTCAGGATATGAGATGATGTCCCCAGGTAAAGGACCCTAACTATAAGATAACGTCTTCTAGTGGGAGAACAGTTCTGCACTGATCCTGTCCTGTTCTTCTGAGGATGACATCTCTAAGCCCAGGCATTCAGCGTCATTTTTACCTTAAATTGTTCTCCTAAAAATTTGCAATCAGGGAAGAAATAAAATGTTACTCTAACATGAACCAATTTTCATTTTTCTTTTTTTTCTGCCAGAGTCAGTTTCTTTTGTTTTGTTTTGTTTTGTTTTGTTTTGTTTTGTTTTGTTTTGTTTTGTTTTTTAAATAGTATTGTGCAAAAGTCTTGAGCCACCCCTCATCTCTTCCAAGGAGCCCAACTTTTCTTGTAATTTTTTAAAAGTGGTTTTGAGCAATAGTTCTCCAGGCTTTCTGAAGGTCTTTCAGAGTTTTTCTTTGGTCGTTGACTTTTTCCACTCATTTGCAGTCTATATTATAGCTGACCTTCCTTTAAAGAAGTGGAAGCCAGAAGAACAAGTGGCTGGCCGGATACAGCAGCTCTGTAAAAGCCACATACTGAAGACAATAGGACGAAATCCAGCAAAGTCCTGACTCAGGACCTTTGAGATGCGTCTGAACCTTCAGTTGATCCAGCCACTATTTGCTGAAACCTCATCAGAAATGGTCTGTATGGAAGGATGAATGTCAAGAAGCAGTTTTTAAGAAAGGGGAACAGGGAGCAAAGGTATGCCAGATTACACAAGAAGTGGGCTGAAAATCTGTGGAAACAGGTATATTTTTAATACTAATACTTTTGGTTCTAATTATCATCAGCATGGATAGAGGAGGTCAGAGGAGAGGTGCAGCAGTGAGTTTCTGCAGCCGTCTGTAAAACACGGAGGCGGCTCTGTTACGGTTCAGGGCTGCAGTTCAGCCTGTTGTGTTGGGGATCTTATCAAAATCGATGGAATTATGAACGCAGATTCTGCTCCTCCATGCTAAGCCGTCTGTAAAGTGTCTGATTGGCTTCAGTTTTCAGCAGGACAGTGATCCCAAACATTACTGCCGATGCGGTGATAGCCTGCCTGGATAGAAAAGCACACAGTGGAACACTGTTAGTCTTGGACTGGCCTCAACATTATTGAAGCAGCGTAGGAACAGGTTGACAGAAGGGAGCCAAAGGCAGCCAACATCCAGTGAAGAGCTTTGGAATGACCTACAATAAATGTGGAGAACTATTCCTAAAGAATAATTAAAGAAATGACAGGAAAGTTTACCTAAGAGAGTTCAGAATACTGACTTTTAAGCGCAGTAGAATTGTACAAACTCTGTTTGCATTTATGTTTGCACAATTCAATAAATTGTTGCACTTGTTTCCCATTTTCCCAGTAAGATATAAAGAATTGAGGGGAGTGTACCCGTAGTGTTGCGGTTTACACATTCGCCTTCCAAGTAGAAGGTCCCTGGTCCGATTCTAGTCGGGGACACGAGCCACTCACACCATGGAGGGTTGTGTCAGGAAGGGCATCTGGCGTAAAACCGCTGCCAAATTACCAGTATGGATAAATGCGCTGTGGCGACCCCTTGGGGAGAATACATGGGAGCAGCTGAAGGTGCATTTTATATAAAGAAATGAGGGGGGAGTCGAGACTTGGGGTCAGCACCAGTGATGACTTAGACCTCAGAGGGTTAAGCCAGGTGTGCACTGTACCAGGTGAAAAATAGCTTGTGTGAAAGCGGTGTAGCAAACAGTGACAGAGGTTTAAAGCTGGCTATTGTGGCAGTCACAGTCTGATTAGTGCTACGACCTACGCCTTCTAATCAAGCGATAGGAATGCAGCGTGCTGATCAAGTCAGTACCTTTACTTGTTAAGAAAACAAAACAAACTGAAACCCAATAGATGAAAGTAATGCCAAGCATAATGTTTGGGATTCCAGCAAAGCAGAAAAGCTAGTTGAGTTGCAACCGCAGAAGCCTTCTTTGCATGAACTGTCCTTTTGTTGTCATTGCAAGTGAGTCCAGAGGGGTGTAGCATGAGGACAAACAGCAGAATGCTAGCAGCCTTATGGCCTTGCACAAATTCAGTAGGTCGTACAGTCTGCATGCATCAAACTTAGTGTATTGGATAAACAGTGTGGATAGCGATGGACTTAAAAGAATGACTCTCTCTGACCAATCAGACTAGTTTTTCAGTCTGTTTGTGGTTCATCTTCTGTGACAGCAGCTCTTCTAGGTGATTAATTTTCTTTCCACCTCTTTGCAGTAGTAAAGACACTGGAAGACGCAGTGAACCTGTTTCCAGTTGTCATGAAATTTGGCAGAAAAACACATTGCAGCTGTTGCACAGGTTGCTGTCAACACTATGTGAGGTTGTGTTTGACGTTTTGCCCCAACAGCCCACGTCTTTTGGGTTTGGCTGTTAGCGTGCCGGTATGGTGTAGTCTGAAAGTGACAGAAGGCTTTAAACAACCCATATTTGTCTGTAGAAGGCTGTTCATGGTGTGTTCAGACAAAACCTGAAGAAAAGCTTTGTGGCAGGACAGCCATGGGAGTGTTTCTGGACTAGTTTGCAACCAGCAAATTTTTTGCCTAGGCAGAACTACTTCTTTGTGGAGTTTGGGTAACAGTGACATATTGCATGGAACTTATGAAGAAGTCCTGTGGTTTCACTCACTTTTCTCCTTTGTTGTATGAAAGTGAAGTTGAATCATGCAGTTTTGGCTGTGCACACACAGTGACAATAGGCTTGCTCTGAGTTTTTGATCGGTGGTGGCGTCATGAGAATCCTGCTTATTAAGAATCCCAGGTTGGCTTTCATGACAGCGTCAAGCTGTGCTCTTTTGCCCAAAGTATTTTCAGTTATCGTGGATGCATAAGGCATAAATTTACATCAGTTTGCATTGCATTTGGTCTGACCACACCATTACATTTACACTCTTTTCAACCATAGGCAGTGTCATTACAAGTTATATCCCATTCCTTAATCTAAGCCCCCACCCCCCCTTTATTCCAAAAGTAATGTACAGGAAACAAATATCTTATCAGGCCCATTGAATTGCCAAGTATGTGTTTGGGTGTCCCATAGGTGACACTCAGAAGAAGCCTTGCAAATGCCGAGGCTGCTGAAGATGCATCATGTTCTGTTTCCATTAATACCTGTGTTATTAATGAACCTACAAGTTGGCAGTCCCTCATAGCTACTGCTAAATGTGGGAGTTGTTCTTCCTTTTTACTGTAACGTGTAGGTCTTAAGATGAAGAAAGTGGAATTACGGCGAGAACAGTTCCCCTTGCACCACTTAAATTGATTCAGAAGCATAGTAGCGTAGTCGAAGACCGTAGGGAACCTGATCTGTCGGTTACTCTGCGTGTGAAAGAGTGATTTGGAAATCCAAGGAAGGATAGGGGCCTACTTAGCGATGGCGGCTGTGAGAGCAAATGGTCAGCTGTCTGTCAGTTATGGTGGGGATTAGTCAAAGCTAGCTATGCTTCCAAGAGAGACTCATGTGAATGGATGGGGTGACAGGTGGCAGAGGCTGTGCGTTGCATAAAGTCTCAAGACACGAGGGCACGCTCTGAGTCAAAGGTTCCACTGAAAGGTTCTGGACTGTATGTCATGATGACAGCCCATATTGCTAAGAGTTAAAATTTCCTTCCTGAGAAGACAAATCATTTCATTTCCTGTGGGTTTAACTTTTTCTTCTGTCAAACACAAGTGCTGTTTTATTCCAGAGGTGCCTTCTGTTGTGGTCTGTATCCACTGTATCACCAACAGTCTGTCTAGGGTTAAGGTCAGAGGTGGGTTTTGTGAGACCAGAAGCACTTACATTTCAAATTCATCACAGAGTTTCCGTTACAGGCTTTTCCTTTAGGGTGTTCTAAACGGGTGTAAATTCTATGAAAGGGGTCGATCCAAACCTTACCCCCAGCGCTAAATGTGTCGCTGGTGACCTGGTGGATGTTATGAGGTTAATTAGAATATTGAACCTAAGTTTGAACAACATCAGACTGTTGTTGATGATCTCTGGAGGGCAGTGTGGGCTGCATGGTTGGTTGTTTTTTTTGGGAAATTCCTGAGCCCCGAAGGATGAATCCGTCTGACTTTTCATTGAAAGTCGCCATGAGAAAAAGCTTTTCTGTTTGGAGTAAACTGTCGTGAGTGCCTGGTTTGCTGAACTACCTGGTACTGAGACAGTTACCACAGCAGGCCTGCAGGAAACATAGATTTGCACCATATTCTTTGCAGTAAAAGTAAGCTGACAGTTGTGGAACTGCAACAAGTCATTAGCTCACTTTCTTTACGGCCTGTGTGCTTCCCCGGTGCAGCCTGCACAGTGGGGACTCATCACTGAGTGCCAATTAGCTTTTGGACTTGAGCTGAAAATTGCGATATGGCTCTGAGGGTGGGATTGACACTCCATGGATTTCTGCTTGACAGGACTGTAACCGCTCTGTGCTTTCTTTTGTTTTGGCCTTTTATTGTAGAGCCTGCAGACAGTTGTATTCAGAGGTGCAGGGCGTGAGAAGTGAACTTGTTGCCTGTAGTCAGAATTTTGCAGCTGCTGCACTCTTAAATGGGTCTAGTGTGGAACCCCACTACTTTTGTATTAGTACAATAATAAATTGTATTCATGCAGACAATTTCAGGGATATGTAAGTTTTTGCAAGTGTTTGCATGATTGTTGGTCTTTCAGAGAGGATTTCATGGTTCATCTCGAGTGGAAAACAGGAATGTTTCTGCTATTTAATAGAATATTAACAGTAAAAAGCATCTCATTTTGTGTTGATGGGCTATCTTTTACTTTGGTGTAGTGTGGCAGCCCATGGGTCATGCCTTTGCCATTAAATAGGATATAAAATGTATGATGTTTAAGACGTCTGTCTCAATTGAAAAGAACAGTTCCAACTCTCGTTATATTTGGGCTGTGCGATATGACTACATAATATTTATGATGATGAACTACTCTGCTGCGGGAGAGGCTCAGAGTAGAGCCGCTGCTCCTCCACATTGAAAGGAGCCGGTTGAGTTGGTTCGGGCATCTGATCGGCATGCCTCCTGGGCACCTCCCACTCGAGGTGTTCCGGGCACGTCCCTCTGGGAGGAGACTTCGAGGAAGACCCACGACATGCTGGAGAGACTGTTTCCCAGCTGCCCTGGGAACGCCTCGGTGTCCCCCCTGAAGAGCTGGAGGAGGTGGCCGGGGAGAGGAAAGTTTGAGCGACCCGGACCCCCAGACAAGCGGTAGATGATGGATGGATGGATGATGAACTAAAAACCTCGTTTCATTTTCTGTTCTATGGTCTATTTCGTGGTACAAAACACACACTTTACTACAGCACACATTCACTGTTTGGTTTCACATACAAATATTTAAGAGCCGTTTGAAACCATTAATCACATTCTTTGATAATCAAATTGTGTTTTAAACATCCCTGAAATGTGCAACACTTTATGCTGTGTGTAACTTTACACACACACAGTCTCAGTGTCAGATTAATTTACCAAGTTTGACTAACGTTAGCAGTATTAGCAGGAGTAGTGCTTCTTCTTGTTCTTTGCAGGTTAGCATCCTGACAGCTCATCACTTCAGTTGCCCACGTGCACTCGTTTAATTTGTACATCAAAGTACTGCAGAACTGCAACGCTTCCATCTACTGCCATCTGTCCCACACTGCTAGTCTACTTTCAACTACTAGTTTGCA
>VUQH01069252.1:0-10653 GCA_015106775.1 Etroplus canarensis
ATATTAAGGAAGTAAAAGTGAGGTTTTGGCTTTTGTACGAGAATATCTGTGTGCACAATTATTAGGCAACTATTAGTGCGCAGAATTATTACACAACTCAAAGAAAAACCAAAATATTCCATCTCACTTGTTTATTTTCATCTGTTAAAGTGAGAATAATAAAGTTTACAAACACTTGTGACATTTAAAAAAAAAAAAAAAAAACAGGGGCCAATATCTCCACCCTTCTTCTCAGTAACACTCAGAAGTCTCCATCCATGGAGTCAGTTTGTTGATCTGTTGACCAGCAGCAACCACAGCCTCCCAGACTGTTCAGAGAGGTGGACTGTTTTCCTTCACTGAACATCTCACGTTTAAGAAGGACCCACAAGTCATTGTCCTGCAGAAACATCATGGTCTTCTTGAAAGATGCAGACTTTTTCCTGGACCACTGCGTGAAGACAGTGTCTTCTAGAAACTGGCAGCAGGTTTGGGAGTTGGTAGGTTGAACTTCTGGAGGATCATGGCTTCCTGTTTGATTCTTCTCAAATCTGCAGCAGTTCATTTGCGTCTTTTTTTCTCAGCACGTTTCTTGCGACTCTTTCAGGTGTTCAGGACAGAAAATCTGAGGAGTGACTCGTGGAATTTTTTTAAACAAGCTTTATTTACACTTTCCTGATCACAACAAGCAGTATGCTCCAGGCATCAAACAGAAGATACAAACAAACACAAAATATGAACAACAACAAAGATGTGTATAAACCAGTGTTTAATGAAAGCAGGATTTAACAATATTGATTCTGAAATTTGATCTGAGTCCCAAACGTTCTGTTTAAATACTGATTTCAGTCATTTAAAAACGTTTGACTTAAAACATGATCTTAAAAAAAGTGAACTGTTGTTTCATCATTAAGACGACAAAAAGAACCATGAGGGTGAATATTCAGGACATAAATTAGTAATAGTTTTGTTGACTGCATAACATCTGTGCAACATTTTCAGACACTTCTCAGACCTTGTTGACAACAACAAATTCCTTTGAAGTTACCAAACTCACATCATCGTACAGAATATTCTGAACAAACTAACTCTGTCTTCCTTTGAATGAAATGTTTACACATTTATTCTTATTACTTCACAGTTTCATATTAGGAAGCTTTTGGAAAGTCAGCACTGACAGGAAACTGCAAACATGCATCTCCAAAATGAAGCTCCACCCTTTCAAAACTCAACTTGAAGGATTTTGAAGCTTTTTTCCTCAGAACAGCGTTTCCAAGGTTCCACACTTCAGCAGTCTGCACTGACTGATCGATTCCACATCAATACTGACGTACTCCTTTCGTGATGGAAGCTCTAACCAGACATCACTGCTCATCGCCTCAGACGAGCCTCAGAGCAGCAGGAACTTTACTGCTGCTCCACCTGCAGAGATGATCGCGGATCCTTCAGCAGGGAGAAGCAGCACCAAACCCAGCCGGAGCTTCTGCTCAAGACTTTTTACAGGAGCTCTGATCGTGAATCGGCTCTCTGCCATAACGTCCTCAAACTGCAGGTAAGTGGAAAACGTTAAAGGACACATCAAAGGTTTTAAAGTCCTAATCCACTGAAATAAATCAGGCCGTCTCTTCTCCTAACACCACTGCACGGCGCTCACATCCTCCAGGTTTAGGGAGGACACGTCACAGTCGGCTAAGGAGACAGCAGAGTCACATCAGCTGCTCACGCCTGCAGCGAAACGTCAGGTAAGGCGGGTGGATAAGGACTCTACTGAGCATGCTCTGAAGAAGCCTCCTGAGGCTTTGAGCCACCAGCTTAGCAGTGACCAAAAATCTCCGTTAATCTACATTTGTCCGCAGTGGAGTCCCAAAGCGTTCAGAATTCAACCAATCAGACACGAAGAATGAAATCAATGCAAACTAAATGTTCATCATAAGTATAAAAGTGAACTCTGCAGGCTGAGGAGGTTTGGCCTGGACCCTGGTCCACCAAGCAACTTTAACAAACTTCTTTATAAAGTTTTTTTCTTTTTTAAATGTGTAAAAGTCCTCTTGTTACAGTTAACACATCCCCTCATAAAAAATGAATTCTGTAATCAAAAATGTTCAGTCTCAGAAATCCTGCCATTTATCTGACGTCGACCTCTGAAGTATGAAGTGAATATTATCTGCAGTTCTCCATCGTTCCATAGGGTGGAGCTGCAGCACAAAACAGCACAGTGATAACCAGACTGAAGCAGCCTGGGTGCCGTTTCCATGACTGCACATGTTGGACGCAGTTTCTCATCTCCACCTGCAGGAAGAAGAACAGAGGAGATAAGTGAGTGTTTCCCCTCAGCTGTCAGTCGGTGGTGAAGGGCATCCAGTATAAAGAGCAGCTGTGCAGTGCAACCAGCTTCCTCTCTGGGTCCTGCTCCAGGAAGCAGGTTCAACAAACTCTGAGTTGATTAAACTGTAGTATCTTTACCCTACAGCGTGAGGCGCCCCGAGGCGACTTTTGTCGTGAATTGGCGCCATGTAAATAAAACTGAATTGGGCAACTCTGCGTTTACATTTCCAGAAAGGCGGAGTCAGTGCAATCAGCCCTGAGTTTGTTCAGATGCCAGGCGTCACCATGGCAACAGGTGATCAAGAGCAGAGCCTCCAGTTTAATCCAGAGGACCAAAGAATATGAACGCGAGTCAGTGTGGACCATGAAGTTTATCTCATGGTCATTTTAATCAGCGTGGTCCACTAAAACAAACAAACAAACAAACAAACAACCTTCATATATAAAATATATCACGCTTTATACTGTCGGTGGTTTTCTGACTTCAAGTGTCGGTCAGTTAATCACATCTCTGGATCTTCATCGGATCATCAGCTCTGAGGGCCGGAATCAAAATCACAGCAATAATCAAAGTTACACCTTGTTCAAATGTTTCCTTCATTATTCTGAGCAGCAAGTGTAAGAGAGAAACACGTTCTTCCTCCATTAAAAGATTAAATTGATGAAGTTTACCAAATGATACATTTTAAAGGACTCATTGGTGATGAGTAAATTCAGCTGTTGAAGGGAACCTCTCCACCCCTCCTGTTCTACTGAATCTAAGTTGCTCACACTATGAAGCTGGAATCAGCTCAAAAGGGACAAATCCAGATGAAACCAAGTGAAGATCAAACAGAGCAGACAGTTTACTGATGGACCTGTGACCACAGGCACACAAGGCTCACTGATTGTAAGTGATTTTGCCTAAAAAATATATTCAGGGTCACAATTAGAATTTTCAGACACCGAAACTTTCAAAATGTTTCTCAACATTTCAGCCTCAGATTCATGTAAATGTTCACAGTTTCAAGATGAGACAGAGATACATTTTCCCATCAGTGAGACTGATTACTTCACGACAAATGATTGATCACTGATCGGTGTGTTATAGACCAGTTTGATTTAAACATTGATGCTACAGTAATGTACAGTAAACGTGTCAGAGGAGCTGACTGACAGGATGACAGCTGTCTTACTGTCCACAGTCCCAGAGTTAGAAAGACGCGGCCAACAAGATTTCATTCTGAGCTGATAATAAATCTGTGATGTCATCACTGTCTCTGTATTTACACTGACAACTAACTGATTATAAAAGCACCCGTGTTAAGCACAAAAAATAGCAAACAAATGTCTAATTGGGATTTAAATGTTTCTAAAAACACAAACGTTTACAGATCAGTGCACTTCGCTCTGCTTCGATCGTGACTTTATGAATGAGGAAATGCCACCAGTTGTTATTCAGCTGGTTCAGGTGCAGCAGAGAGTGTTTTAGCAAATCCTGCTGTCTGGAAACAGGCCCAGCAGTCCTCTTCACATCAACTCACTCACATGATCACAGCAAGCTTCTGATTGGCTGACTGTTGTCTGTCTGTCACCATTCTCCTCTCAAGGCCTCACTGAAGAAAGCAGCCACTGAGAAAGCTGCAGGTTTACAGGAACCACTGGATCTTTACTTTAATACTAACTGTGTTTAGTATAATACTGCTGAATGCAGCATGGAGTGACTCCAAACACTCTACTGACCTCAGAGTCTCCAGTCTGCAGTGTGGACTCTTCAAAAGCTCAGAGAGCTGCTTCACATCTGTATCCTGAAGGTTGTTTTGTCTCAGGTCCAGGTGTTTCAGATAGGAGGGGTTAGACTTCAAAGCAGAGACTAGCGCATCACAGCTGATCTCTGACAAACTGCAGTCCCGCAAACTGAAAAAAAGATAAAACATGCAGATAAAATCACTGATAATCCAATCAAATGTGCTCAAGTTTTAAATGTGCATATATTTCACATGTACATGTCTAAATCATTGAGTTTTTCTCTCAAATGAGTGGAGTTGCTTTGTCTTTCTGTTACTGTGGATCATTATCACGTCATCCTTCTATACGGTTCATTTAGTGTATAGAAGTGTATATTCTAGCAACGACTTCTGTAAGCAGTTTAATAAATCCTTACTACAGGATCAACACAATTTAGATACTTTAAAATACAGTATGCGTGCGTTGTGAAGAATCAATATAATGATCATGCATTCTTGTGAAGCCACATGAAAATACACAAAACTAAAGAAATGTTTCTCCATCAGACCTACTCATTTCATATCAATCTAATGTTTTTGTGACAACAAACTAAATTTAGGAAAAGAAAACAGAAAACACGGGCTAAAGACAATTTACACCTTCATGGATGGAAGTTACGACAATACATAAATTATATTAGTAACAAACAGTAAGTGAACTAACCTCAGAGTCTCCAGTCTGCAGTGTGGACTCTCCAGAAAGCCACACAGGTGTTTTACTCCTGAATCCTCCAGTTCATTATCACTTAGGTCCAGACGTTTCAGATGGGAGGGGTTGGACTTCAAAGCAGAGACAAGCGCAGCACAGCTTATCTCTGACAAACAGCAGTCCTCCAATCTGAATAAAGAGTAAAACATGTAGATAAAACAGTTTTCTTTAAATGTAGCATTGAATTGAAGATCCCATAATTCTACTGATATTGGTACAAACTACACCACATATACAATTATTAGGCAATGACAATATCACTTAGCGGCTCTAGATAACTCCATGCTGATCGCTGGCCCTCCACTGATTCAACATCTCATTCAAATGTCTGCCCTATCAACTACTGATGGTAGTTAACGTGCCTACCATGGTGACCACGGGTAACAGGGAATCAGGGTTCAATTCCGAAGAGGGACCCTGAGAAACGGCTACCGCATCCAAGGAAGCCAGCAGGCGCGCAAATTACCCACTCCTGTCTCGGGGAGGTAGTGACGAAAAATAACAATACAGGACTCTTTTGAGGCCCTGTAATTGGAGGGAGTACACTTTAAATCCTTTAACGGGGATCCATTGCAGGGCAAGTCTGGTGCCAGCAGCCGCGGTAATTCCAGCTGCAATAGCGTATCTTAAAATTGCTACGGTTAAGAAGCTCATAGTTGGATCTGGGATCGAGCTGACGGTCCGCCGTGAGGCGAGCCATTGTCTGTCCCAGCCCCTGCCTCTCGGCATCCCCTCAATACTCGTAGCTGAGTGTCCTGCGGGGTCTGAAGCGTTTAAAAAAAACAAACAAACAAAAAAAAACACAACCTTCAAAAAACTTGTGTAAAAAAATTTGAGCGTTCACAGCAGGCTTGGTCGCCTGAATACTGCAGCTAAAAATAATGGAATAGGACTCCGGTTCTAATTTGTGGGTTTCCTTTTCTTTGAACTGGGGCCGTGATTAAGAGGGAGGACAGGGGGCATTCGTATTGTGCCACTAGAGGTGGAATTCTTGGACATTCTCAGTACAAGATGGACGAAAGCAAAAGCATTTGCTAAGAATGTTTTCATTTAAGTCGGAGGTTCGAAGATGATAAGATACCGTCGTAGTTCCGACCATAAATGATGCCAACTACTGATCCGGCAGCGTTATTCCTATGACCCGCCAGGCAGTGTCCGGGGAAAGAAAGTCTTTGGGTTCCAGGGGGAGTAAAGCTGTTTTTATAACTGCTTTTATAAATGCTGCCTTTTATTGTTACTGTATGTGCTATATGTTCACTTTTAATAATGTTATATAATTTTAATTGGTATTTTACATAATTCTATTATCTTTTATGTGCATTGTATTTAATTATTGCTATTTTTATGGGTTTTATATGGCACACAGTCCGTTATAGCTTGGTAAATTTCATTGTATGTCTTTTGAATGCAATGACAGTAAAGCATTCATTCATTCATTAGATTGCTGCAACAGTGTGCAAGATTTTCCAGAACTATAAGTGCTGAATATGTGACAATAGATTAGATTATTCACAATACCCACAATCCCACACTGAAATTCAAGTCATAGATACCTAAAGCCCTAACTATGGAACTGAACCATAAAAAAGTTGTATCTGTGCATCCCGATCCTCCATCTCACAGCACTGGAATCAGGTTATAAATAAATTATTTCACTGTTAGGTGAACTGACCTCAGCATCTCCAGTCTACAGTTTGGACTCTCCAGAGCAGCAAACAGGATCATTGCCAAATCCAGCAGGTCATTTTCACTCAGGTCCAGCTCTGTCAGATGGGAGGGGCTGGACTTCAGAGCAGAGGCTATAATTTCACAGTGAGTCTCAAAGAGTCCAAAGTTAGAAAGTCTGTAATGACACACATATTGCAAAATATGTTATTACACTGCATAAAAATATCAACAGTCACACAAACTTAATATAAACCAAGTACTAAACTGCTGTCAACAGAACATTTCACACCTGAACTCACTTGAACAGGCACTTGGTATTGACCTTTTTCATGGAGTATACACCTAGAGTAACACACCCTACAATCAAGAACCAAGGCAGTGATTGCTTAATTATTATTATTATTATTATTATTCTGTAGCAATAATTCCACCATAATATCGCATAGGAGACAAAAACATATTAGCTAAAACCTCCCAAATACTCCGTGCCAACAGGCAAAAGCCAACACCTGGTCTAAATAGTCATTCAAAGAACAAAAGTCTTAAACTCAAGTCAATTCAGAATAACAAAAGGTCTGTGTCAATGCAAAGTCAGCTTCTGTCAAAAGGTCAACAGTCAAGGCAGATGTTCATAGCTCCTGGGCTTCTTAAAGAAAGCAAACCTTGGTGAATGGCCTATCACGTAAGCAGTCCTCATTTTATTTTATGAAGTATTCTGATTATTACAAAGCCGCTGTACAGATCCTCTGCTATTAGGAAGCACTTCCACAACCTTTCCAGTTAGCCATGAGTTGTGAGGCAGAGAATCATCTATAACCTCATCTCCAGGAACAAAATTTTATCTGGTTCTCTGCCACTTCTAAAGCTCCTGAAGTTGAGGTAGGTACTCCTTAACACAATGCTTCCAGAACAAGTCAGACAAACTGCACTCGCTTCCATCGATGCAGATCCTATACGTTCTCCTTTTGAAACACTCCTGGTGGAAACAATGGCTTAGACTTGAGAAGAAACAGATGATCAGGGTTCAATACTTTTGGGTAATTAGGACTGGTGGATAATATTCCTCTTCTTGTGGGAGGTTTGTCCTCGAGTGTAATCTTAAACTTCAGTGTATCTAACTGGACACACGACTGAAGACCCAGTGGTCTTTCCACTGGTAGGATGTCCAAATCCTTAACATCCTTTAACTTTTCCTGTTGATGTATGTCAACATGCCACATGTCTGTTTCCAATTTGATGAGCTTAAAGCCTCACTTACCACCAGTTCCCAAATTCTAAATGAACTAATACCACCTCCTCTTCAGAACCAATTGACATGACCATCCTGCAGATAAAAAATAATCTAGAACAGTGTCAACAACCCCTAGAGTGAATTGCTTCCTATTAAGCTCTACACATTTCCTCAAGCAAAGCTTTCACAGCTTGGAGATAAGGTGGCTCCAAACAGGTGTACAGCCAATCTATGTTCCACCAAGATCAGACCATGGCTTCTAACTGGCTGCCAAAGGAACGTGAACAGATCCGAGTTAGAGCTGGGCACTATGACCTGATGGACTACCACGAGTACAACATGCTCCTTACTAAACCTAGATACGACTCCAACCAGTAAGAACTAGTAAAAACAGGGTCCTGTGAGAGCTGAGCAGTCAAAGATGTTCCCTCGAATGAAGCTCCACAATCAAAGAGAGCCGTTATCTTTCTCTTCCCTGGGTGGTACATACCATGGTGTGGTATATACCATACTCTACCATCACAGTGATCCAGCTCCTCAGCTGGCACCCTCTCAGCGTGCCTTTGGAGATGATATCATTCATAAAGCTGGTTCTAGTCATAGAATGAATGCCTGAGCAACCTCGCTTTGAGAATCAAAGCCAGCTGTTTTGCAACTTCATTATTTGGCAATTTTACATCACTGTGTCTCAAAGGTAAACCAGTACTGTAACGACCATGAACCAACTCAGCTGACTCTTATAATAACTCCATGAATTGGCGATCCTCCTCCAACCGATTGAACTGCTCACGCAGAATTCCTTCATGAAAGTCAGTCTTCATTTGTTGCTGCTGTAGCTCGCCAAGTCTTACAAGCAATGCCACTGTTGCAGTCTCCTCCAAGAGGGCCATTCACAGTTCGACCCAACATAGTTCTTACTGGGTCAGAACCATCATCTTGGCTTCTAATAACATCCCATGGCACCAGGGGCTTGGGAACATTGGGAACACCCCCGAGTCAATCTTTGTTACTCTGATGTGTCACAGGATCTTCCTTTGAAGGAATATTATCTTAATGAACAGGAATGCTTTCCTTAGTGAACAAATCAGGCAAGTCACAATGAAGCTCTAAGTCCAGTCCAGCCACCTCCAAGCTTAACACAGCATAGCTGCCAACAGCCTTTTCCTGACCCATTGTCTGCAAGAGAACACCTTCCTGAAAGGTTCCGCCTGTTCATAAGCCCTTCAGTACAAAATAATACTGAGTTCCCAGTTCCAGAAAGGCATGTTATGAGCGATTCATGCCCTTTCTTAGAGTTCACTCCAAGTGGTAACACAGAGAGTACAGTCACGCCCACCGGCCGTAGTAAGACCACTGGACTGCACAGACACTAAAGACCCTTCATTTGCTTTCTATGCTTCATTTTAGGTGACAAACCATTTTCATTTTGCTTGGAGAGGACATGCAAGAGAGGGGAAGGCTGTATGATTACATACTTTACACAAAAGGTATTAAGCTCAACAACATCTGTGACAAAACTGACATGTAAAGTTTGCAAGAAACAAGCAGAACTCTGTAACAAGAACAATGAGAACAGGATAGGAATATCTGAAGAATGTTGATTACATCTGGACTTACCGAGCCTTTCTGCAGTTTCTCACAGCTGGAACCAGTCTCTGTCGTCCCTCCCACGAGGAGTTATACTTCTCCAGGTCCAACTCGCCCAGAACTTCCTCTGATGTCTGCAGCATGTAGGCCAGAGCTGAGCACTGGATCTCAGAGAGTCTTACCGTTCTTCTCTCTGACTTCAGGAACTCTTGGATCTCCTCATGTACTGAGAGATCATTCATCTCCATCAGACAGTGCAAGATATTTATGCTTCTGTCAGGAGAGGTGTTGTAAATATTCATCTTCTTCAGGTTCTTCACGACCCTCTGGATGATTGCTGGTCTGTCTTCTGTCTGACCCAACAGACTGCCTAAGAGTCTCTGGTTGGACTTCAGAGAGAGGCCATGAAGGAAGCAAACAAACAGGTCCAGGTGGCCATTTTCACTTTGGAGGGATTTCTCCATGACTCTCTTCAGGAAATCATTCAGAGATGACCTGTTGTATTTCTTGTCAAGGAAGTCCCTCAGCACCTCTGTCTTCCTGCTGGTGAAACAGTGGAACATGTAGACTGCAGCAAGAAACTCCTGAATGCTCAGATGAATAAATCTGTAGACTGGTTTCTGGAAGATCACACGCTCTCTTTTGAAGATCTCTGGATAAACGTCAGAATACATCAAGGCCTCTGTGAGAGCTAGACCACACTGCTCCAGGTCTTCTTGGTAGAACTGGATGCTTCCTTTCTCCTCCAGATGTTCAAATGCCAGCCTGCCCAGCTTCAGAAGAACATCCTTGTTAACCTCCATCAGCTCCCGTTGACTCGGCTCATGTACTTTGTGGTACCTGTGCTGATCCCTCTTTGTCTGAACCAGCAGGAACTGTGAGTAGATCTCAGTCATGGTCTTGGGCAGCTCTCCTCTCTGCTCTGTAGTCAACATGTCCTCCAGAACTTTAGCAGTGATCCAGCAGAAGACTGGGATTCTACACATGATGTGGAGGCTCCTGGATGTCTTCAAGTGGGAGATGATTCTGCTGGACAGCTCTTCATCACTGAACCTCCTCCTGAAGTACTCCTCCTTCTGGGCATCAGTGAAGCCTCGTACTTCTGTCATCCTGTCAACATGTTTAGGAGGGATCTGATTGGCTGCTGCAGGTCGGGAAGTTATCCAGACCAGAGCCGAGGGAAGCAGATTCCCCTCCATGAGGTTCGTCAGCAGATGGTTGACTGATGACTTCTGTGTGACATCAGACACCAGCTTCCTGTTGGTGAAATCCAATGAAAGTCTGCTTTCATCCAGGCCATCAAAGATGAACAAAAGTTTACAGACAGCCAGCTTCTCTGCTGTGACCTTCTGTAATGTTGGATGGAAAACATGGAGCAGCTCCAGAAG
>VUQH01069256.1:0-11568 GCA_015106775.1 Etroplus canarensis
GCCAGCTCTCTCCCTTTACCAGTCATAGTCCTTACATTTAAAGTCCCTACTCTCACCTCCACCCTCCTACCTTTCCTTCTCTCTCTCTGCCTCCTAACACGCTTTCCCCCTCTCCCCCTCCTTGGTCTTCGGCCAACAGTAGCATAGTTTCCACCGGCACCCTGTTGGCTAACGGCACCGGAGGCGGTCGTTGTTAACCCGGGTCGCGACCGATCCGGTATGGAAGTCATGTTATGAATCCACATATTTGATTTGGCACAGTTTTTACGCCGGATGCCCTTCCTGACTCAACCCTCACCATTTACCCGGGCTTGGGACCAGCACTAGGACTACACTGGCTTGTGGGTCCCTGTGGCTGGTTTATATATTTTCATATTGTATAGTGTTTAATTTTAGAGTTAATTGTTACATATTGCAATTCTTGCAGACATGTTTATTTTAATTAGAAGTTTCTAGCCTCTTAAATTTATATCTGCTGCCTTTCAAATTTATATTGATTAATATTTAATGGAGCATCTGTAAAACAATGCAATTTCCCCCCCTGGGATTAATAAAGTATTCTGATTCTGATTGTTCTGGAGTTTGCATGTTCTCCCTGCACTTGGTTACTCTGAACTTTCTCCTACAGTCCAGCGACATGAATGTTAGGTTGAATGGGCCTTCAGTGTGAGTGTGAATTGTCTCTCTTTTTGCCCTACAATAGACTGGTGATCTGTTCAGCTTGTACCCTGCCTCTTGGTCTATGATAGCTAGGATAGGCTCCAGCCCCTGGTTAGGAAAAGTGGTTAAGAAAATGGATGGATAATTGAAAGTTATTTTAATTTGTCTTTACTGATAGTTTCTTGGTTCTTTTGTGCTCTTCCACAGATCTGTTGGAACCAGAGGCAGTTGTGTCATCACCCATGCTCCCCAGGAAAGAGCGCCCCCTCTTGGACAGCAACCTGAATGAGGATGATCGCTTGCTACCCAAAGACAAGGACAAAACACGTAGTGGCCTTCTAGGCCGCATTACGAAAAAGAAAAGGAATGCACCAGCTCCGCCCAAACGCAGCTCCTCTTTTAGGGAGATGGACATCCACTCTGAGAGGAGGGGCATTACTCAAGAGCCTCGAGACATTGACAGCTTCAACAATGGGGCATCATTGGCCAGTAATGACACCACACATGGCTTTTTGACTTCCAACAATAATGGGGCAGGAGGTATCACCAATGGCGCTCCTACCTACCCAGGACCTTTATTTCCCAAAAAGAAGGGAGCTCCTGCAGTGCCTGGCCCAGGAGGCAAGGCAGCTACAACTCCACCTAGTGAGGAGGAATCCTTTCCTAACTCAAAGAGTTTTTTCTGGTCCTCTAGCATATCTGGCTCAGATGGCACTGAATGTAAATCTGTCACACTGCCCCGAGATCTGGGCCAGCGTCGCTTTGACTCGGGCACTGTTGGGGGCAAGCCTGCTCTGCCGCGAAAGAGGACAAGTGAGCAGAAAGGAGAGGGTGCCCCTCGAATAGGCACCCTGACTCCCCCGCCCCGTCTGAACACATCTCCAGATTTTTCCTCTGCCCTCTTAGGCAAAGATAATGATCTCAGTCCTGGTTCCAGTCCCCAGGCACTGACACCTAAGGTGGTGAAGAGACCAGGTGTGCCAGGGCTGGAGAGTGCCAAGACCAGCGCTCTGCATGCTGAGCTTCTTAAGCCTAATGTGTTCCCTGCCATGGGGGCAGCTGGAGAAGAGTGTAGGGCTCGCAGAAACAAGCACACTGAGTCCTCATCCATCAGGGAAAGAGGAAAAATACAGAAACCCAAGCCAGCACCACCTCCACCACCCACTAATGCAAAAACGGGCAAAATTTCCCGCAGCCCAACTCAAGAACTCCCCTCCTCCTCATCTACTCCTTCAGAGATCAAAGCTAAGGGCCTGCCTTCCATCTCAGATCCCCACCACACAGCCACTCCCAGTGACCAAGCCCGCTTATCCCTTGGTGAGGCCTCCAAGAAGCTGCCCTTGAGCTCCACGTCTAAACCTCAACCGTTAAAGACCTCCATCTCTTCTACTTCAGTGACCAGTTCCCCCTCCAGCCAGAGCCTAGGAGGATTGTCTTCTTCCCTCACCTCCCCCAGCGATCCAAACTCACCCACTGCATTCACCCCTCTAGCGAGAACCCGATGCTCCCTCCGCAAGATTGCCCCCCGCCAGGCCACTGAGCGCACTCCAAACTCAGCTGTGACACGTGAGGTGGTTCTGGAGGGTACTGAGCTGCTCCGTGCAGCCATTTCCCGCAACTCTGAGCAAACGGGTAGCCATAGCGCCGTGCTGGAGGCGGGCAAGAACCTGTCAAAGTACTGCATGAGCTACGTTGACTCCATCCAGCAGATGAGGAATAAGTTTGCCTTTCGTGAGGCCATCAACAAGCTTGAGAACAGCTTGCGAGAGCTTCAAATCTGCCCCACTGCCACAGGGGGTTCCAATGCACAGCAAGACTTCAGCAAGCTGCTGTCCTCTGTCAAAGAGATCAGTGATATTGTCCAGAGGTAGCGCCTAGAATCTTAACTACAAGACATGAAACTGACAAATTTTATGTTACACTACCCTTTTTTCTGAGCATGTGTGTGAACTGTGGCCCAGGCTGAGCTCATGTTGTAGAGCCAGAGTAAAGCCTGATGGAGAGCAGCAGTGATGTAGGTTCACACTAGAGAAAGCTCTGAAACACTTAAGCCTGTGGTTACTATGGACTGAATTAAAGCAAGCTTTATGTAGATGCCATCAGACAGTTTGTTACATTGAAAAGCCTTAACTATGAATAAACACTGTCATTTGGCCTTAAGACAAGGCTGGGGGCCAACTCTTTATCAGTATGACTTTTCAGTGGTCATTTTTGAAATGATCACGTCTTATGTTTTTGGTTTCTCCCCTTTCTCACTGACATTAGTATAAAAAAAGACCTGTGATTTTTTTTTTCCTATACTTTGCGTTTAATTTTTTTTAAATCACTGATGCTGACAACAGTGATCAAAAACAAAATGCTTCTCCTGATCTTGTTCTTGGATGCTTTATAAAACTAGCGCCTTTTTTCCTATTTTCTATTTCCAAATGTAAGAATTAAGGAGCTTCTCGAATCACTTTTTTTTTTTTTTAAATCAAACTAATGACCCACACATCCCAGTGCTTTATATTTCTTTATATAACAACACCAACGAGTGGTTGAGTGATGAAATTGTCAGTGTTTTTGTATGAATGCTTTTCACAGTATTTGCAACCATGTGCCATAATGTAATAATGGGAGCAAGCAAATGAGGCAGGGTGAGCCTCTAGCCTTCACCGTTCTGCTTTTCTGCACACTTGAGTAAGAAATAGTGCCTTAAACACTATTGGCAGAGCTGTTCTTATTCTTTACACTTAACAAGCGCAGATATGTGGCTATATTGTGCCAAGTGGTTAGGAATGTCTGTTCAGATGTATGTTGGATTTCAGTGTCTGCCATACCAAAAAAACCTTTTTTCCAGTCTGTACTGGAGAGGGACCAGGGTGTACGACCTGCAACTCAGTGGATCTGTTGTTTTGTGTTATTAGACTGGACCTTTTTCCCTTCATACCACAAAAGCCATCAGTAGCAGCTTGGCCTTGCAGCAGAATGCTGCTTGATCTGTTAGGAGGGGTAACAGACTGAAACAGTGTTTCTTCGACATGCTCACACGGTCTAAATGCTGTTTCAGAGGCCTTCCCACCCCAGCAAAAAAAAAAAGGTATTTCCTGGGGGAAACACTGGACTGAAATGTTTATGGATCTGTCACTTGCTGTGTCACACAAATAATGTGAGGAGGTGACCAATGCAGACTGAAAGAACCTGTCAGATTCCACTTCCTCACCTGCATCTCTTGGACATTGTCAGTATTTGTTGTTGTCTCATTCCGTGTGCCCTGTCTGACTGCGATGCCTGAGGACAAAAATCAACTGCTAGTTGCCTTGACTTCAACATGGTACTGTCAGTGTTGGCTTTTCTTTTTTAAAATCCTCCTGTACCAACCATACCACTACTCTACTTTTTTTTTTGTCTAAACCTCCTCACCAGTTTTGTACACAAACTTTACTTTCATTTGTAAATGTCTCTTTCTTCCTTTAGCCTTGGTGCAATTTTTGTTGCAATAAAATACACAGCCGTTGTGCTACTTGAAACACAGAGTGGAGTGCTTTGTATGCATTTCTCTCCAGTGAAAGCAATAATGGTAATTTAAACTACACCTAAAGGATCTCTTGTCAAGCTTTCCTTTATTACTGCAAATTCTTTACAAGCAATAAAGACACAGCAACAGGTTATGTATAATTTATTTTTTCTGTCTAGAGTATTTTTCATTAAAATCAAAATGTCAACATTTTAAAATCATATACACGCAAGAACGCATTTAAATGTTAGCACAGCTCCTTAAAAATTTATACATATGTACTTTTTTTGTACTTAGACAGACAAAAGCAGGAAGTGGTCACTCAAACTGCAAAAGAGGTGGGACACAGGAAAAAGGAAGACCCGGCCAGCCCACTTCCCACAAACCAATTCCCACTCCCCAAAAGTTAAGACAGCAATGCAGGCCCCTCTCACACAGAGGAGCGATGATGAGGTGGAAAAAGAAAATATAAACAGAGTGCCCCACTCTCCACTCCGTACAGAAATGAGGAATCAAGGCAGACATAAATACTAGTTTGCACATCATCTTAATCCACTTCCTCTCCCCTCAACCAATCGGCAGGTTCAGTAGTGTGCAGACAGGGTGGTTGGGGAGGGTGTCTAGTTATCTGTCCTTTACATACATTTATTAATAGAAACTATGTTACAGAATTTCCCAAGCATCATTACAGGCAACCCACTAGCACACTGACTGTACAGAACTTGGCAGAGCCACCAAATAAATTTCTAAATTCAAAGTACAGTAGCGAGGTCATCACCAGTAGTTAAGAAGCAATATATACAGCTGTCCAATCAGGGAGTCACTATGGTACAAATATTTGTACTTGAAGAAAAAGGAAACAGATGTGTCACAATTTTGCCATGTTTTAGAGGGCATGCTGCTTGGTGTTGCATTACGGGAAGCATAGGAACAACTGCCCAAATGAACAAGAAATCAGCTCTTCAGTGCGGATTCATTGAGATCAAGGAGTGTTAAGTGTATGGTTAACCCAAACAGGACTCTGCTGCTAATACTTTTCCATTTAGGATATTCCGTGTCAAACCACCTCTAGCACTTTTGTCATTTTCCAGTACAATGCAAGAATTATTCTAAAAGTTGATTTATTGAATCAGATTGAATTTGAGAGCAGTGTGAAGAGCAAGTGCAGCAAAACAAAGATTAAAGAGTATATACCATTAATAAGGCAACAAACAATAACAAAGAAAATGCTGGTAAAGACAATCTGCTAATGTGACAGGAGGGAGAGTTTAGGAGATGAGGAAGAGCTGGTGCAAACAAACTGATTTAAGTGACTCTTCATCAAAAATGGAAAACACATGGGGTAATGGTTGCTGTTGTTAAAGTGTCATTTTTAACTTAGCCAAAAGAACTGTCCATCCAACCACAGACAAGTTGGAAAACAAACTGTATTCCTTCCTGTAATAACTTAGCAGATATTACCTTGGGAATCATCCACAAAGAATTTGTGGGCAATTTTTCTAACCCCCCACCTCTCTGATCTGAGAACATCAGTGTTGCCACATCTGGCAAAGGACTGTGCCAAGCTGCAAAAACAGAACTAAAAGCCACAAACAGGTTTGAAACCTGCTGGAAAAGCTACACATTCCTGGAGATACACTTAAGGACCTCTACCCATGTGGCTGTATGATACGTAAATTCATCACCTTCACTTTCTGCTCCCCAGCAAATTAAGCACGAGTGAGATATCACACCTGCACGGGCTGATAAAATACAGGAATTGTAACCCATACAGGGGAAATTGGAGAGAAGTTTGTGAATATAATTTAGATCCAACCTATACAGAACTGCTCTGTGCTGGGTGAAACTTAATGCAGTGTTTACATTTCGCTTATAGCTATAAAACCAAACATAAAAAACAGTCTTGGTTTACCATTATCGTATGACATTACATCTATCTAAAGTGTCAGTGACCAGTGTAATGCGTGGTGGCTTCTATGATACTACGATGGAGGGAACTAGGCTGAATGGTGTGAGGACCGAGGGGAGTGAGAAGAGTTATGGGACAAGAATACAGAGTTTAAAGAGCAGGAGCGAGACAGACAGGCAGAGAGGAGGAAGAGGAGTTGTAGTCCACAAAGCCCAGCTCAGTCTGGCCCAATTCGATATTTGCCCCCCTGTTCCTTCCCTCTGCAGCCCTGCTCTCATGCAGCACCTGGTGCAGTGGGGGATGATCGTACTGAGGTGGCGGATGGAATGGAGGGGGGTTGGTTGAGGAAGGGCAGGCAGGACAGACAGACAGAAGGAGAAAGGGAGGGCAAAGGGGCTTTTGCTTGGTCATTAGCAACCACAGCCTTCCCTCTGGGGCTGTGGTTCACTGGTTAGCCGGCCGCCCTGGGGGGCTGAGGGCTTATGCTGGACCCCTGACTCAGCAGCATTCAGATCCAGGCTGCCATCTTGGATATTCTGGTAGATCTTCTTAGCAGCTTCCAGGAAGGCGTCCTCAACATTTTCACCTCTGAAAACAAAACGGCGCATGAAAACACATGAGCCTCAAATAATATAGGCAAGGAATTAGCTCTTATTCTGCAGTGACTGAAATGCTGAAGCTGTGCAGACTTACGTTTTTGCACTGGCTTCCAAAAACAACAGACCTGTTCAACATAAAACAGACACAATGACGAAGTCACTAAAAGCAGTTCCAAGTTTGCATACTTCAAATACCAAGTCATCACTCGCCCACTCCTTCAATTAATATCACTGCTTTCTCCATTTCTCCTACTTCAAGTTACTGTCTCAGAAATGTACACAGAAAAGGATTTTAACGACCTAAAAGAATGCAGAGGATCAAAGTCATTTTAATGTCACAGATTATCTTATTGAAATTGTGTTGAAAGTCTCAGCAAGATTTAAATGTGAGTAGTAACTATCTAAAGCCAGATGGTTAAAAAAAATGATCAATTGTAAATAAAAACAATTTCCTCCAACTAAAACCCTCTTTCCAGACCTCCCAACATGAATCATTTGGTGTCTCGCTTACCGTTCTCCTCAGCAAACTGCTTCGCTTCTTCATACGTAACATCCCTCTGGGCCTCCAAGTCTGCTTTGTTTCCTATAAGAATGATCACCTGACAGTAAAGACAAAGAAGAGAGCGTGTGAGATGATCCCCTGCACAGCTTCTCTCAGAGAAATTTGCTTTCTAATCCTTTAAGAGATGGTAAAGCCAAGGGCATTACAGGAAGACTTAACAACACTGCCGAGCTGTCTTAAGATACTGCCTGAGTGCCTAGCAACTGCAATGTAATTAGAGATTTAATGAGTTTCCTTCTAACAGAGTGACAAAGTGACTCCACTGAAACTGCTGTTAATTCTATGAATACCACTAGTGGTTTTTTCCATGTAGATTTTTTTGTTTTGTTTTTTTATTGCAGACTTTGTTAAAGTGGCCCTCAACATATAGACTGCTGATCTGCTATGGAGAACAACTGTGGTGTAGCAATATCAAAAGCCTCTGATGAAAGTAGCTGCTATATCACAATAAGACTGTCAAGAATCACAGGTGCAAATATAAGTACTGCTGATGTCATGTTAACACAAATCTCATATCAAATTAAACCCACTATGATGATCATATATCCATGTTGCCTAACTGAAACCTAAAGCAGCCAGATGTTTTGACTTGAGGCTAAAGCCATGACTTCACTCCAACAGTGCCACCATTTGGACACTTCAGGATACTTCAGCAAGAGAAGTAATTCACTAATAAACAGTTCAGGGCAAGTGTTGGCTGCTCCTGGGAGATGGACAGTCATCCTTGTCCACAGTACTGGATGCTCTGCACATCTTTTGTTTGTGATCAGGCTCTCTTATTGCTGGTATACATGAAACAAGACCAGGAAAAACTGGAGCAGGTTCACGAGCTCCCATTAAAACGCCACCTTTTGTTTTTTAGTTTACACCAAAAAGTAATACAAGGACCATATTAGAATAATTAACTGTATAAATTATTTCAGAATTCCATTAAAAAAAAATACACTGAAGCAGTGGCCAAAAAATGTTTGTGAATCTCACTCTACCTGAGGTCTGTACTAAAAAGCAGGATTGGGGCTTAAGCAGGTTTAACTCTGGGTTTTCAGCGTTATGAAGGAGGTTCTTGTCTTGCCATTTTAACTTATGTTTAACTTACACAAACTTCTCAGCCGCTGACCTATCAGTTCTCTGGAAAATAACATTACCATTCCTAGAAGATCCATGGACCTCTGTAAGAAAGTCTATAGTTCTTAGAGATGCTTGAAAGATTTGGTCTTTTTATGATAAGCATCATTATTCATGTTCTTTGGTCCTGCAAGCAATTAATTAACAAGCATTTATATAGTGATATACTAAACCTTTAAGTTGTTGACATTATATAAAATTTGCAATTCGGCACACTTACAAGTTGGAATTAGCTATGATATGATATATTCTTTACTTGCTCTTGCGCAGAAAGAATAAAGCTAAGGGCTGTCTTACAGACCAAAAGAATAGGCTACTGACATTTAAGCAACACTGTAGTTAATTACTGTTAGATGTTTATGTTTTAAAAATGAGGCAATGATATTGAAAAAGTACACCAACTGAAGAAGTCATTTTTCATTTTATTTTTTGACTGCCATCCCTGCTGGCCCTAAATAGACTTTAGACTATGCAGTACCTTCACAGCTTCACTGACCACAGCATTAAGCCACACACACACATATTCATTCAGAGCTTTTTAAGACTGCTAAACATGCTGCACACTTCCTTTCCCACCTCTCACACTGCTGCTTTGGCTGCAGAAGTCTTGTTTGGACTTGTATGAATCATAAGTTTAACTTGTTCATTTTTACTAACAATAACAATATTAGAAAAATCTGAACTGCTCTGCTGTCAGTAGACCTGTCCATTTTTGTGATTCATTATATGCTGCCAACAGAACCTATGATATCAGCGATCTTGTAGACAGATTGGTTTGACTTACAGAAATGACAACCACCCTCACGTGATCTTTTAACTGTTTTACTGATGTTGCGTTAAGTGTAGCCAGATAAGGGGAAGCTATCCTGGGTATGTCGAATCTGTGTCATAGCACAGGCCCCAGATTAAAAAACTGAACACTTTGAAGTTGCTTATTAAAATGAGTAAAACATAACACGGCTCCATACAAAACCCACATGTGTATAAATATGGCTGCATGTAAATAAACATACCTTGTGGTTTACACCAAGAAAAAAAGATTTATCTAACATATGAAACAGAAGGGTCATGTTGCACAAATATAGTTCCATAATGGAACACAGACCTTAGAGTGGGAGCAGGAAGGTTTAGAACTAATCATATTTACCAAGAAAAACCCATTTAAGAAATGGACAAGTGTGAATGGCTTCAAACAGACTCATGGGAAGATGACAAAGGGATAAACAGCAAAGTGACAACTGAAAGCAATTAGGAGAAAAGACAACTTCATAGACAGAATGTATACACAGATATGAGGCTGTAAAGATAAGAGCAGACAGAATAATTCAAGCACCAACTAAAAAGACAGGTACGCACAGTATTGGGGTTGGTGAGGTTTCTGGCATCAGTCAGCCAGCTGCTGAGGTGGTTGTACGTGCTTCTCCTGTGTGACATGAGAAGGACAGAGGTTACTATGACAACAAGCAAAGACACAACATCCTGCCATCTCTGAGGAGGGATATGAGAAGAGGCAGCAGCTGCAACATATTACGAACAATAACCACAGAGGAAATCATCTGGGAGCTATGGATACATCTGGAACTGATACTGACTTACTCCAGATATGTGTAAGCCTATTTATTTAACAGTTTCCTGTGCCTGACAATACTGCAACTATCTCCAATGACATCATCTAAGTTACTGTCTCTTTTCCAGTTACCAATAAATGAACTACTTCCTCAACATTATATTGTGATAAAGATGACAACCATAATGTCAACGAATTCAGGTAAATGAGAAGCTATATTATGTACGCTATATGGACAAAAGTGTTGGGTCACCTACACATTACACCTACAGGAGCTTTTATGACATCTCATATGGAGTTGGTCGACCCTTTGCGTCTATAACAGCCTCCATTCTTCTGGGAATACTTTCTAAAAGATTTTGGAAAGTCTGTGGAAATTTTTGCCTGTTTATCCAGAAGAACATTTGTGAGATCAGACACTGATGCTAGACGAGAGGGCCTGGCTCACAATCTGCGTTCAGCTAAATCCCAAAAGTGCTGGATGTGGTTGAGGCCTTTGCCGGCCTTGCTTTGTGCACTGGGTACAGTCATGCTAAAAAAAAAGAAAAAGTCCTTCCTTAAACTGCTCCCGTAAAAGGTGGAGGCATAGAATTGTCCAAAATGTCTTGGTAATCTGAAGCAATAAGGTTTCCCTTCTCTGTTACTAAAAGACCCAACCCAACCCCTGAAAAACAACCCCACAGCATTATTCCTTCGCCACCAAACATTACAGCTGGCACAGTGCAGTCAGGCAGATAAAGCAATTTCCCCCCTGGGATTAATAAAGTATTCAGATTCTGAGAATGTTCTCCTGGCATCTGCCAAACCCATACTTGTCCATCAGACTGCCAGACAGAGAAGCGTGATTCATCACGCCACAGAACATGTTTTCGCTGTCCCAGAGTCCTGTAGTGGCATGCTTTTCACCACATCCGACACCCAACATTGTGCTTGGTGATGTAAAGCTTGCATGCAGCTGCTTGACCATGGAAACCAATGTCATGAAGCTCCCAGCACAGAGAAGGTTTGGAACTCTGCAGTTACTGAGACAGCAGAGCATTAGCTCTTTTATGCAATATGCACCTCAGCATTTAGGAGACTCTGCTCTGCAACGTTACATAAGTCCGCCACTTTGTGCCTGAATTGTTGTGGTTCCTAAATGCTTACATTTTGCTATATCACCACTAATTACTGAATATCTACATATGAAGAAACTTGACCAAATGACGTTGCAGTGGTGGCATCCTAATACAGCACCCCAGTACAGAATTTAGTGAGCTCTTTAGACTGACCCACTCTTTTACAAATATTTTTAAAGGCAGAGTGGATGGCTAGGTGATTGATTTTATACACCTGTGGCAACGAGACTGAAAGAAACCCCTTAATTCAATAATCAAGATGTGTGGCCCAATACTTTTGTCCATATAGCGTAAAAATTAATTCTACCTGACTTAAGCTGCTTTTATGCAAGTTATTGGAGTCTCAAAAATGCTACATCAGTGCTTCATCTTCCCTACAATAAATCTGTCAAATACTATTTGTCCAACACAAGACGCCTTCTAAACTGGACTTGGCAATACAAATGACTAAAGTATACATTAAAACCTGCAAAAAAAAAAAAAAAAAAAAAAAAACCCATATAAAAAAAAAAAAAAAGAAACTTTATTTTTG
>VUQH01069256.1:13787-27181 GCA_015106775.1 Etroplus canarensis
ATTAAAAAGAGAAGAAAAAAAAAAAAAAAAAAAAAAAAAAAAAAAAAAATCTTTAAAAAAGGAAAGGGCTGCACACTTTTTGGCCCCAGGTAAATAATTAATTCCTTAAAACATGTAGTAATTTCCTCTTTTTTGTCTGTAAAGGTGAGCACAAGTAAAAGCAGCACTGTACTAAGAGGCCAAACTGTTCACTATCAGCAGTCAATTTTGGAGTCACACGCTCATAGGCAAAAGACAGTTTTAGTGAAACAACAATTGATGTATTTGGCTAATGGATTGGTCAATCACACTACCAACTGTCAAGAGTCATTTCTGAGTCTTATTAGAGGAAACCAGTTATGTATAATCATCATTTACAATTTGTTGTGTCACAAACTGAACAGAATGGCCATGGCAACAATGGAGATGCACACAGTTTCTTTATTTAAGATCTGCAAAAGACTAATCTACAGCACTGACACATGCTTCACCTAATCAATAAAATTCTTCAGAACATGTATTGAAAGTGGAACATATACTATATGATAAAAGTATTGGGCCCCATACACATTACACCTACAGAACCTCTTATGACATCCCATTCTAAACCTATAGGCAATAATACACCTTACACCAAGGAGGTAGAGCATGTTGTCTTCTAATTGGAAGGTTGGTCTTTTGATCCTGGCTCCTCCAGTCTACATGCTGAAGTGTCCTTGTTCAAGCTACTTAACCCCGTGCATCCACTGGAGTATGAGTGTGTGTGAGTGAGAGATAGTTAAAGCGCACAGAATAAAGCACTGTATGAATGTGTGCATGAGGCTCGTAGTAAAAAGAACTTTGAGTACTTAGTTGGCAGAAATGTACTATATAAGTAGCAGTCCATTTACAATTTAACCATGCTTTTAGTTGTGCTAGTTGTGTGTGAAAAGGGCCTTCCCCAAACTATTCCCACAAAGTCGGAAACACAGAGTTGTCCAAAATATCTTGGTAAGCTGAACCTGTCACCGGAACCAAGGGGTCTGCTGCTTCAAGGCTGAGTGCTGTAGCTCCTAAATGGTTCCACTTCGCAGTAATGCCACTTACAGTTTATCGTGGAATATCTTGGATGAAATTTCCCTAATTTAATTGTTATAGTGGTGGCATCCTATTACAATGCTATGCTCGAAATCTGTGACACTTTGGAACTACCCATTCTTTCACAAATGTTTATAAAGGCAAACTGCATGGCTAGCTGTTTGATTTTATACAGTTGTGGAAATTGGACTGAATGAAAAGCCCAAATTCAGTGATTAAGAAGTGTGGCCCAACACTTTTGTCCATATAGTGATGGACATGCTGGAGCAGACTGACCCGCTCCAGCATGTCCATTAATTTGGGTCAGTAGAGAGCCTGCTGGTCATTGATGCTGCCCACTTACCGATAATGATGTATTTGAAAATGTAGGAGTAGTTGTACGGTGCAGTGGCCATTGTGGCTCTGAAAGAGGGAAAAAAAAGAGAAGGGCATTATATTTTTAAAAATACTACTAGACTTTTAGATAATTGAAGAGAGTTTAATTCTTGGGGAATAAGACATTTACTATAGACAGTTTTTTCTCCACCATGCTTTATGCAAAAAACACACAGTAGGATTAAAAACCAAGCATGTTTAAATGAAAATAAAAACACAGAAAACCTGTAGTAACAGCAATAGAGCCTCTAAATATTTAAGGGAATTTTGTTACAGCTGTGTTTGCTGATAAAAACTGCTGATGAATATAGCATCATTAAAGCTGTATAAATGCCATTCAGTTTTTTCTATACTTTTCTGGTTAGCTGTCTGTTTCTTCTGTATCTTCACTGAGCCACAAGGAGCTACTGGACTAACGCAGCGTAGGAGCTACAGCAGAATTCTGGCCTTACACCAAAAGAAGGTCAGAACTGTGATTTTGGTCAGTGGGGTTTAGTTCTATATGCAGATCAATTGTGCTTACATCGGTAACCACCCCCAAAGGGCCATTTTGAGGCAAGAAAAACCCAGCAATAAGCAACCACTATTAATCAGTGATACATAATTTTCATTTCACATTTGTATTATTCTGTTAAAACTACCAATGTGACAAAAACTCTGGAGTCAAAAATCAATGTTTATTTCAATTATATTTGCTTTCTAAACATCAGCAAATTGTTATAGGGCTCAAGAAATAATACATCAAACTGCACATTTCTATGTATCCAACTATCCAACAGTATGATGTACTAGATGGAAGGCTAGATACTTCAAACTGACAGATACTTGTCAGATAACAGATACTTGTTAAGCCAGTGGTTCTCAAACTTGTTTTTTGTCAAGTGCCACATCACATGATTTCTCAATCACCAACAATAATGAAAAAATTATCCTCAATAAATTTGACTTAAATAGGTCCATATCAGCAGTGCAATAACATCAGTTTCATTTTCCTACAGAAGCTGTATGCATTCATCTTAGTTTCCCCTTTATACGTTTCACCTGGCTGTCTGCACCCCATCTGTAGCTCTGTGACCCACAGTTTAAGAACTGCTAACTGGTGACATAATACCAAACTTTTAAAGTGGTCACAAAAGCTCAAGTTAGCCTGCTTCACATATGAGCATTAAAAATACCAAATCCATCTACTACTTTCTGCCAAAAGCCTATAAAACATACTGAAGGTATTTTGGGGAATAGAAGGGTTGCTATGAAGATGGGAGGTCCACCTTTAAGCTTCCTGTTTGTGCTGCTGTTGAGTGGTTTTTGTCAGTAGGTGTGAAAGAAAACCAGAATATTCAACTGATTTGCACAAGCATTTCATCTACTCTTGTAAGTATTTGGTTTATTCTTGGTTGGATACGCTAGTTTATTACTAAATTTCAGTATGTCCATTTTATATTTTAGACAAATGTCAGATTTTTCCCTACTTCAGAATGGCATACTTGGAAGCAGCACAAATAAAAGGAAATTCAAGGCCAGAAATATTAAAAATGTGTTTACTATACTGCATTCCAGTTTTCCTGCATGATCCTTACTTCTGAGGATCAGAAACAAGCCTCACAAAATTCAGTTACAACAACTGGAGATAAGTAGGACCAGTGAGGTGACTGATCATTTTTAATACTCTTGAAGCTCTTCAGTTGTCAGTAAGACAATCACATTACCCTGCTGTCTCCATCTGACTTCTCAGAAGGCCCTTTCAGACTTGCACTCTTTTCCATTAAACTGACAGCATCCAAGAAGCACACACACTTTGCTCTTAGCTGCAGCAGCAGCAAGAACTAAACATTTAAAGGTGTGATGGTTTCACTCTGTCACTGCTGATAATGTTCCTTTCCACAAATGCAAAAGACCTGTTGCATGTATACCAGAAAAATTATGTGTGCAATGTGGCTTTTTTGGACTCCATCATAGGGTTATTCATAAGAAACATTAACGTAAAATTCAACTATGTTTAAACGACTAATCGCCGTCATTTTAAAAAAACTTAAGGTAAATAAACCATGCCCTATAGTGACAGCGCAGTGAAACTGGTTAATTATGATGGCACTGGATGTACACTAGAGTACTTCCAGTATCATACGCTTCAAGCTAAAAATAGCACTGAAGCCTATCTGGGATCTAGTGATGCTTAAATGTTCACAATCTAACCAGAATTACCACACAATAGCAACACCAGGAATGGGTATCACGGATTTTAAAGATACTGACACCAGTAATTATTACTATACTACTCTCCATATTTTGATCTAAAATAAAGATACAACAGCAGGTGTGTCTAGTTTTTAAAACACACTGGCAAGCTCACAAATAATGTTTGTCACCTTCATAGTAAGTCTGTATGAGGGTGTTCACTAAGGTATCTCTTGCAGTTTTTCTTACAATCAATTTTGTTAGAAAATTACCTTAATACTGTTTCCAATTTTGCATCTTTGCTTAATTCAGGCTGCTTCATAGTACTATATTAAGGTGCTGCTGTACAGGATTGACTGCTGTAGGAGTAGTAAATAATTCAGACTTAATTAGAACCATCATCATTCAGCAGTCTAATGGTTTCTCTAACTTGAAAATATAATCTGCCTTAAAACCGCATTCTTTTCTAATCTCAAGCTCAGTGGAAACTATACTGCCAACAAGGCAATTCCTTGGAACTAAAATCACAGTACCACATCACAATCCCGTGCTGGTTTACGCACACACTTCTACATTTGCAGCTCAGTGACTGAATTTGATTGGTCAGCCTACTGCAAACACGATCACAAGAAAAGCAGCAGAAATAGAAAAGCAGAAATAAAGAAAGCAAATACACAGAAAAATTGAAACATTGTTAGAAAATTGAATAAAAATCTGTGAAATCTGCAGAACTGAAGACACACTGCACACTGCTTAATAAGGTCGATTCAGATATAAGTACCATGTAAACCTTGGCTTTAATAACAGTATTGAGGCTTGTACTACAAAGCATAATTTGTGCTTATCCAGGTAACTTCAGGGTTAACTCTGGGTTTTCAGTACAACAAAGGTGGTTTATTTCTTACAAGGGTAACTTATTCTGCAGACCTAACCTGCTGCAGAGCAGATCAAGTTCCAGATCGGAGATCATCAGGTATGAAATCCCCACCTACTGCCCAATCAGCTCTCTGGAAAATAACCTCACCAATCCTGGAACATCCCTTGTACATCTGTACAGGGATGGTAGGAGGGTTTAAGGTTTACTTAAGAATGTCAAAGGTTTTGACCATCAGTAATAAATTCTTAGACAGAACTTTATTCACTGATTTGATTTTTTTTTCTTCTGTTGCTGCAAACAATTTTACTACTTTATGCACATTTCTGTAAGATCCCAAAAGAGGGCACCTTTTTGTACTTGTGGACATTTATATTGATTTTGCACACAGTCTGATCCTAGGTTTGAATTATGTTTTTTTTAATCTATTCTTTTCTTAATCTAAGGCAGTGTCCCCTGTAGTGTATTTGTTTACACATTCGCCCTACAAGCGAAAGGTCCCTGGTTTGATTCCAGGTGAAGATACAAGCCCTCTCATCATGGAGGGTTGCATCAGGAAGGGCATCTGGCATAAAACCTCTGCCAAATTACCAATGTGGATTAATCCGCTGTGGTGACCCCTTGGGGAGAATATAAGGGAGCAGCCAAAGGTACATTTCTTAATCCAAGAGCACCGCTGGGGCTGCAGCTGAAAGAATGAATACTGAAACTGTCTTACGCACATCTAAATATTAACCTAATGGAATCAATCATAATCCGTCAGATTCTCCCCATCTTAATGACAGAGCTTTGATACTTCGTTAACTTACAGAGTCAGCATTTTTGATAATTCCCTTTCTAGCTTCAAAAAGGTTAAAATTTTATTAACAGTATTGATCTTTTCCAGGACTTACAGCATGCACACATTCATGCAGAGCTTTTAACAGTATACTACTGTACAGTGCTTCTCTTGTTACAGACACTCCTAAATGCTGATTTGTCTGTAGCAGCTGTGGTCAGTTTGTATTCTGTGTTTGACCTATTCATTTTCTAATCTCTTAGTTTCACGTTCCCTTGTAAAATCAGTCGTGCTGTTTGTTATTGGTCAGACGTCGCACTTGTAGATGGATTGGCAAACACTGAGTTGACAGCCATCTTTATGTGACTGTTTATCCTGATCGCCAATGTGAAGATAAGTGAAGCCAGATGAAGGAACAATACCCTGGGAATGTTGAACTTGCTTCGTAGCACAGGCCTCAGAACCCTCGTGTTTACACATATTTATACTGACTCTAGCCACAAGCAAGAGGAAACATTGAAAATCTGACACCTGAAACATCATAACAGAAGAATACAGGTATGTGCAAAGACAAAATAAAAAAGTATTAAGTCACAGAACTAGATTGGTAACTCAGTCTGTCTCTATAGTTTTACTTTCGTGAACTACAAAAAGGACTTGTTAAAAAGAGCAAAAGCTCCTGTGAATTGTATTCTGTAAAGATGGAAACAACTTCCACCCCCCCACTGGGTTCCCCACCACATATGTGGTTTTAAGCTGAATGTCATTTTTGAATTAACCCTCCCATTTATCCAGGCTTGGGACTGGCACTAAGAGTACGCTGACTTGTCTCTCCTCCAGGTTGTGAACTGGGGACCTTTTGCGTGTGAGGTGAATGTGTAATCCACTATACACTAAACGAAACTTCCCTATCATTTAGTGCTTTATTTCCATTTCATCAATTATTCATAATGTGATTTATGTGAGTAAAGCCCACAAATGCTATCCTTTGAAATTCCAACATGTTTCATAGACTTTTTCAAGGCTCCTTCTCATCATATGACACTCATGTGGCCTCTCTATCCCTGGGGTGATGGCCAGTTGATCTGTTACAAAATGCGAGTCTGATCAACTTCACGTTACACCTTTTTCCACCCTCACACACCACACAGAAATAAATCGAGTACCCATCAAGGAAAAGGCAAGTCAAGATCATGTGACCAGACTGCAGCCTCAGCACTTCTGCTTTCCTGAAGCTTTCTCTTGAGAAAAAGGAATCACTGCTTTTCTTCCTCAACAGCCATGCCTCCCAGAGAGGCAAATGGATGGGCTTTCAGGAAATCATGACACATATATAGTCACATTGTCTCTGTGA
This sequence comes from Etroplus canarensis, assembly GCA_015106775.1. Lineage (NCBI taxonomy): Eukaryota > Metazoa > Chordata > Actinopteri > Cichliformes > Cichlidae > Etroplus > Etroplus canarensis. The sequence goes on from VUQH01069256.1 coordinate 20,400, forward strand.
TGTTCAGGCCCACCACTCAAATCACGTGACTCTTTTCCATCTTCAATAACAGGGGTCGCAGAACAAAGCAACCAAAAAAATGCAAATTAATTTTCTGATGGTGAGTTTGTAAGATTAAAGAAAATCAACAAGGGATATAAAGTATGGTGTAAAAATCTGAGATTATGGCTGCTAATATACAGAGCACTGGCATCACAAATGGAAATGATGCAGCAATTTTAATGTAGGTAAAGGCATATCCATACAAATCTGCAATGTGATTAGCACACCAACTGTTTACTTTGTCTTCAAATTCCGTTTTTAATTATACGAGCCTGTTGTTTGGAAGAGATTTAAAAATAGGAGGCTAACACATTGCTGGCTAAGGAATTAGCATTGGACCCCCTATGTAAGGCTGCAGTACAGATAATCACGGTATTACAGTCACTTCCACACAAAAACAAAGACTTACAAGCGGTCAAAGCCAAAAACAAACCTGACCGGAGTATGAGAGGTTCACACTTCAACATGACACCCTAACGTAACGTCTGTGGCTAGCTTAACGCTAGTTTACCAACCGGCAAAAATTACAGCACGGTTATATGATTAAATCTCTGCTATTAGTCAGCACACACAGAGCCAGTGCTTTTACTGAGCGGAAGGGGAAATAAAGCCTGACACTGACTCGGTTAGCCTGCTAGATATTAAAACCTGATAAAGATTTACGGCCCTACATTGGCTGTTTTGACAGCTAAGTTTGCGTTAGCTAGCTACCTGCTAGCTGACACAGACGGATGACAACAAATCCCATAAATCACAGCACATAACCCTACATACAAACTATTGATTGAGAGACAATATTTAGTAAAACTCCGTTCAGAACGCAAACCTAACCCGAGCCCAATTTCACGACAATCCCACCACACACCAAACTAACGACAGCTACTGATAGCTTTTAGCTGGCTAGTTTGTCAGCTAACGCTACACACAACTTATCTTTTTATTCCAAGCGGACCGAGTCCTTTAACGCCAACAAAAGCATTTTCTAACTCTTTCCGTAACGTGTGGTATCTTATATTCCCAGACATAACGACACACACCAGCCTAGTTTAGTCATTCGTTGACTAGTATCGTTAGCTTTACACTTAGCCGACTCCTGGCAAACACAGGAAAGCTAAACAGCTCCAGGTGCTTCTTTATATATATTTGCATTCCTCTACCTTTATTACGCAATATATAGACATGCATCGCTGTGATGAAATGTTCCCCTTCTTGTGTCCTTACCAGATATTAAGTCTTTAGAGCTGTGTAATGTTGAGTTGCTCTCCGGAGGTGTGCAGGTTATCCTGGCTCAATATGATCTATCTATCCAAGATGGCTGCTAACGGCACAGGGTTTCCTCCGCTCTATACAATGGGCTTCTGGGACAAAGAGCCTCGTATGCGGCGATTTGCAGCTTGTGTACTAATAGTGTGCACTGCCTTCCAGAAGGTAACCACTTCCACAGGTGTATACCTGCCTAGGCTGCTGTACTATTATACCTCCTGCAACCGAACTAGTGTTACATCATGAAATCATGAGTTAGGTCAGACACGTCCAAAGTCTGTCCAGGGGCCCAATTGTGGTCTGAGGTCAGATTTGATACTACCCCTGGCTTTAGGGCAAGGCAACCTTTAAAATCAAAAGAGCCATTTTGAGCAGTTTCTGACCAAAAAGGTCTGTATGGAGTCACAAAATATTTATTTGCACCTTATTATGAAAGTGATACAGCCTTTCTTGAGCTTATCAACATTACTGGCTGCTCCCTTCTATTTTCCCCAAGGGGCCACCACTGCAGATTAATCTGCATTGGTAATTTGGCAGAGGTTTTACACCAGATGCCCTTCCTGACACAACCCTCCATGGTGAGGAGGGGCTTGTGTCCCCACCTGGAAATGAACTTTTTGCTTGTAAGGCAAATGTGTAAACTACTATGCTACAGGGGTACTCAGTGTCAGTATTAAATTATGCTACTTTAATTGCTTGATGATCTGGTGGACTGCTCCCATATGGTTAAATCAACTTTACTAACAGGTGAAAATAATTAAAATCTTTAAGCACATGTGGCTACTACTATAACTTCACATTTCCATCACAGTAAATGTACTTTTCAGCTGCTCCCTTGTATTCTCCACTAAAGGGTCACCACAAGAGATTAATCTGCATTGGTAATTTGGCAGAGGTTTTACACCAGATGTCCTTCCTGACACAACCCTCCACAGTGGGAGGGGCTTGTGTCCCCACCTGAAATTGAACCAGTGACCTTTCACTTGTAGGGTGAATGCACAAACCAGTTCTGTCACAGTAATACTATGTTCTTTTGGGCAACTTGCTATGTGCATACATGATATGCTGCATAAATAAAAATAAACTGAAATCACAGAATTAAAATAATAAAAATTGTTTCATTCTTTATTTACTTTTATTACCAACAAAACAGAACAACTGTTTTGTGCAGAAAAAGAATATGTATTAGCATGTACAGGTTTACTTTAACGACCATTTTGTGACCTACTTGTGCTCGTAAAAATTAATCAAAATAAAAATTGTCTAATCTGATAATAATTAAAATAATATAAAATAAAACAATTGATAATAAATACAACTAAAATTGTAAAGGTAACAGGAAAAAAGCCAGTTTTCAATCCAGCCACAGGCCAAGCAATGGTTCTTCATTTGGATTTGGAGTATTTATAGCTAACAGGACTCAGGGCTATCCATTTATATATTTACATCTCTGCTAAATGCTGCTTACACAGCTTTAGCAACATTAAGAGACTAAAGTGTCAGGTGACTGATGCAGGCTGTGACAAACATATTTAAAGTTTTTCTTTTTAATTCTGTGTAGGCTATGGAGTGGAGAATATTAGGAATCCCTTAAAGCAATTATGAATTGCAAATAAAAAATTGTACATTTCCATTTATGTATCTTCTTTTTTCAAAGCCTTAGGGAGCCACTGGAGATGATCAAAACAGCTGCATGCGGTTCTGGAGTCACAGGTTTGGGACTCCTGCTCTAGGATGCCCAGATCCCAACAAAAAGTGGGATGAAAAGATTATTTGCGTGGGACACAACATACGATATATAGCTCATTTATATATCATGTGCAGCTGGCTTTTAAAATAGTACACAATAAACTATAAAGGTTCGGTTTTACTGTTCTCATGCAACAGTCTGCTTAAACTTATATATTACCTTTTTCTGTCATAATGAAGGAGTAAATGAAACTGAGGGTGAGCCCAGGATCATATATTTAAAGAAGAAAAGTACTAAATTTAGATCAAGGTACTTCCTTATGCATTACAAGTGTTCATATACACTGTGTCCATTTTTAAATTAAACAGAATTACACTGAGTGGTTCCTGCTTTTATATATTAAGTCCTCCTTCCTACATTTTCTCAAGGAACAGATGTAAACACATGGCACAAGTGAGCCCCCCAATTATCTAATTGCTTCTTGTAGAACAATATACTGAAGAACAACCATGTAATTAAGTCATTAAAGTGCTTCAGTTCATCCTCCCAACCCCAATTTTTTTCCCTTTTTCCCCAAGGGATTGCTACAGTGGATAATCCACATCAGTCATTTGGCAGAGGCTTTGCGCCCTTCCTGATACAACCCTCCATGGTGAGAGGGGCTTGCATCCTCGCTTAGAACAAAACCAATGACTTTTTGCTTCCAAGGTGAATGTGTAAACTAATACACTACAAGGACACTCTGAATATAGTATCTTGTTACAGGATCTTAAAATATCAAATAAACCAGGTAGATCAAACCGCAATAATACAAGGGATTAACACAAGGGAACAAAACTGATGTTGTCAAAACGATGTCAGTTTTGTCCATCACTGCAACAACTACAGGCAAACCCACAAAGGCTGTATACTTCCAGAAGCCTAGAGAGCACCTGACTGAAACTGTGACTGCTGCTGTTCTACAACCACATAACATGTTTTTGAAATCTGGAAAAATGACCAGCTACTACAGTTTGTTGATATAATTAGGTACGCTGCACAGTGTGGTAAAAGATAGTTATTTCAGCCACTGCTACATCATCTGTCAAGTGATCTTTTTTTATTTTAAGTTGAAATGCCCTTCCTGACGCAACCCACACCATTTACCCGGGCTTGGGACCGGCACTAGGAGTACATTGGCTTGTGGGCTCCTGTGGCTGGTTTTAAGTTGAAATGTATCCATATGCTGTAAATTGTTGCATCTCTTTTTGAGATTGTGGGATACAAAATAGATAAAAATACTGTGCAGTCCTACACAAAGTGGGACACCTGGCTCCTGTCCTAAAGGTATTTATTTATGCCCCACCAGATCTCTCAAACAGAATTAATAAATTACAAAAGTTTAAAATGCAATTTCTCTTCACATTTTATGTTGGCAACAACATGGGATCTGTGTTACAAGCTTTTGGATAATTTCTACCACTTGGCAGCTTTAAAAAAGAGAAAAGTTGATAGTGAGGGCACTGCTTCAAGCAGAGATGGGAATTGTGATATTTTTTCACAGAAAACCTAAATAATTGTTTTGCCTAATTAGCCAAGAAAGTATTATCTTGCATAAGCAGTTCAATGTAAAGAGACACTATCAGATAAAACATGCTAATGGATAGGTCAGGTTAACAAGGAGTGTGCCAAAAAGTAAAGCAATTCTAAGATGGCTTGGCCTCAAAACAGTTGTTGCAGACCTGTGGTTCAAATGAAAAACCATTAAATCAAGGGATGATGGCAAACCTTTTACTAAAGGTGAGTTTATCAAAGCCCGTGTCATGAAAATGGTGGAGAACATTTTCCCCAAGATGTATATCTATAACTTTCATACATTCACCTTACAAGTGAAAGGTCCCCGGTTTGATTCCAGGTGGGGACACAAGCCCCTCTCACCATGAAATGTTCCGTCAGGAAGGGCATCTGGAATAAAACCTCTGCCAAATTACCAATGAGAATTAATCCACTGTGGCGACCCCTTGGGAAGAATATAAGGGAGCAGCCAAAGGTATATCTGTAACTTTTACGCTTAAAAAAATGTCAGGAGGGAAGAAACCTAACACACCACCAATGCAGTAAAAGCCTATCCCAGACCTCAACATCGCAGAAGCAGTGTGGGATCACCTTGACAAAGAACAGAAAAAAGTCAACCAATACCTAAAAAAGAGCTTTGGAATGCCCTTCAAGAAGCCTGGAGAACTATTACTGAAGACCACTCATAGAAATGACAAGAAAGCTTAGCTAAGTGAGTTCAGACTGTGTTGAAGAGTAAAGGTAGTCATACCAAATATTGACTTTCAAGTTGTTTAGAATTGTGTAAACTCTGTTGTTGCCTTATGTACTATATTTTCACTTATCTTTGCACCTGTCTCAAAAAATTGTTGAACCTATTTCACATTTTTCTTGCAAAATATAAGGCAATAAAGGCTGGCTCAAGGCTTTTGCACAGTAGTGTTAACACATAGCCACAGGGGAGCCATTGAGTGCCCTTCAGATTACTTCCCCCCCACCTCAAAACATGAACCCCACCCCCACCAATGCCAGACCAGAGCACTAATGCACCATTGGTTGAGAGCGTGGATAGTACCAGTTTTTCCAGCATTTGAGAATCCTGGAAAAACCCTGGCATGGTTTGCCAGTCTGTAAAGAAATTGTATGCACACGTATTTTTATATATAGAATATCATTATCTTTTACTCCCTATGCTTAGTATTAGCACAAATTAGTTAGGGATCTAAAAAACAATTGGTATACATGCAAAACTGGTATACCTGCAAAAATAACAATAAATAGAACAAAATAAAACAATAATAAAACAGAATATTTTATAGAGGTGTACAGGGGGAATAATACATTGCACTTGTTTTGTTTGTATTTTTTCACTTTTTACATTAGTCTTGGACTGGTTGATTTTGCTTAATGGGACTGTCAGTGTGTTAAATGAAAAAAGTCTTATATTCAGAGAGAACACTTAACATAAGAAAAGTAGGGTAAAGACACATACGTTCTGCTTTTATGTGAATGTATCTTTGTACAGATATTTGTTTTGTTTGGTAAATGACCGTTTGTGATAAAAAAATATGTTGCCATCTATTGCATTATGATATACTCAGGTTAAGTGTGTGACTATCAGCTGATGATTAACTTGCACCATATGCACAAAAGTAATGTCTAAATTTGAATTTGAGTGCAATGACTCAGTTGAGGAAATTTGTTCCCTCAGTATTTCACAAGTAATTGCAAGCGGTATTATTGTAAAGTGGAAGTGTTTAAGAACCACAGCAATTCAGCTACAAAGTGGCAGATCATATAAAATTACAGAACAGGGTTCCCAAAGTGCTGAGGTGCACAAGTGCATAAAAATCAACGCTTTGCTGACTCAATAACTGCAGCATTCCAAACCTCCTCTGGCATTAACATCAGCACAAAAACTGTGCACTGGGAGCTTCACGGCATGTATTTTCATGGCCTAGCAGCTGCCAAGGACAATGCTAAGTGTCGGATAGAGTGGTGTAAAACATACTGCCACAGGACTCTGGAGCAGTGGAAATGTGCTCTGTGGAGTGATGACTCACGTTTCTCTATCTAGGAGTCTTATAGATGAGTCTGGCAAATACCAGGAGAATATTACCTGCCTGACTGCACTGTGCCAACTGTAAAGTTTAGTGAAAGTGGAGTAATGCTATGGGATTGTTTTTCTGGGGTTGGCCTGGGGCCCTTAGTTCCAGTGAAGGCAAATCTTAATGCTTCAGCTTACCAAGACATT
>VUQH01069258.1:0-13213 GCA_015106775.1 Etroplus canarensis
GGAGATGAACTCAAGAGTGTCAAAGCTGAGATGGTTTGGATATGTTCAGAGGAGGGATAGTGGATATACTGGACAAAGAATGTTGAAGATGGAGCTGCCAGGCAGAAGGAAAAGCAGAAGACCACAGAGAAAATTTATTGATATAGCGAAGAAGGACATGAAACGGTTGGGGTGACAGAAATTGGATGCAAGGGATAGAGTTAGATGGAGGCATATGATTCACTGTGGCTGGAGACGAAGAAGACAATATGAGTAATTAAAAATCAAGAGCCACAACATTAAAGTGAAAACACATCAATGAATCAGTAATCATGATTCAATAATATGTGGCAAAGTGCTCCTCTACATAACAGTTATGTTTACTTTAACTATATAACTTGTGCACTGTTCAGGTATTTAAGTAGGGTTATAACTTTTACTTAAGGGCTGCACTATTTTCATGTTAATAAATGTGACACAGGGCAACACATGAACCTAAAAATGTATACTTAGTGTTTAGTATGCCAGTTTTCATATCTTATTTCATTTCTGATTAAGTATTCTTTCCTCCATGCCACCCCATTTAAAAAATCCTGTGAATGCCCCTGCTGAGCAGCATATCTTGCTTGTCTTCTTAAAAACTTCAGTTTTGTCTGTGATGCGTCAGCAGCAATGCTTTTTTTTGACCGGCTGGACAGACTTACTGCGTTGTGCCTAAACGAACAGCCAACTTCTTTACTAAGAAGACACTGGAGGACACGAGGTCTTAAGTGGATTTCGAGTCATCCTGTTTGCCGAAGGCTTATTAAAAAAAACACGAACGCAAAGAGGGTATGCTGGGAATCGTAGTTTTCCCGGTAAGCTAGCGGATGTGACGCATGCGTTTCGTAGCTGGGTAGTTGGGTGTCGTCTGCAGTCTCCTTCGCTGTAGTTGGATGAATCAGTCGACGTTGACAGTCCTTGGGATATGACAGTGCTTTTGTAGTTGAGAGCTAACTTTAGCTAGACCGTTAGCTGGTTGTCAGGTTTTTAGGATTAAGGTAACTAAAAGAGAGGAATTGCAGTGCCAAGGCATTTTTTTTGAAGAATTTTGTTTAATTCATTAGCCTTAATATCTTTATAAGATGACGCCGATAATGTTTTCGGGTAAAGGAAGCTAATTTAACTTCGGCTTGATGGCTAGTTAGCGTGTCATCAACTTGTGAATCTCATAACTTAGTGACTGTGTGGGCCATAACAGCCTTATTCATTAGGGAGGGTAGCTAACTAGCCGCTGTATTAGCCGGGTAGCATAACTGCGGGCACTGAGAATCTGAACCAAGTTAAAAGACTAATAGCACCGTGGAGCTAGCTGTTTGTAACTCGTAATATACAGTTCCCCACAGGGATTAGTAGAACTATTCTTGATTTTGAATATGAAAAAGGCACAGTCTGACACATTGGATTTTGTTCCTCAAAAAGACATCGTATACAACAAACTTCTACCGTACGCGGACAGACTAGATGATGAATCCAGTGATATTTTGAGTAAAATAAAAGGAAACTTGGGCCGAGCTGTTCAGCTTAGAGAGATATGGCCTGGTGTCCTGTTTTGGACAAGGAAACTTTCCACGTAAGTAACACTAATTTTTAGTATTCTAACTTAACGTGTATTGTTATAATATAAGGCTATGTGTATATTGAGCTCAGCTGTTTATGTTGCTAACAGGTTGTTTTGCTGCATCTGTACGCTGATCAGTGGCTGAAAACTTTGTTACATGATGTGTTATGACAAGGTTTGTGAAACACAACGCTGCCTCGCAGCTATGTGTTTTAACGAGTTATGAAACGTTACACAGTTCTGAATGACCAGCAGCTACAATCTGCCTTGTGTGTCTGATTAGGGACGCTCTGAGTTTCATAATCGGGCCAGTGTCAAATACACAGCCTGACCCAGACAGTGCGGCACAGTTGCGGCTCTTTTTAATTACTGTTCTGCCTTTGACGTTTTCTTTTAGAAGTCAGATGACAACTCGTCACATATCGCAAAATTTTAATTTTATGGATTTAAGAGTTCTCTGTGAAGCTGCTGCAAAAAAGGGGCCCTTAGTCGTACCCACCTTTTGATAATGCAGGGTCATAGTTTCAGATCATATTTCAGTGTTTTTTTTCTTGTTGAATGTGACCTGTCAAACACTCAGGCTGTAAGTGTGCTTACGTGACTAAGTACCTTAAGTTAGAAGGATGACATTTTGTCAGCTTTTGCATTGATCTTTCACTGATTTAGGAAGTGAATGACATTGCACTAGCTATAGAGAAAGAGGGTGAAAGAAAGAGAGAGACAATATGGACAATGGATTAGTGCTGTTTCGTTTTGTTGTACTTGGTTGTGGGCCTTTTTTAATCCACTTCAGTTTCAAATGCTGGCACATTGCTCTGTTCAAGAGTGACTCACTGTTGGATCAGACAAACGGAAAGTTGACTGTTGGGTGACCCAGATTCTGTTTACTAGTATCTCAGCATTTTTAACACCCATAGAAACATTTGTAATTATCAGTTCAAAAAGTCTCAGCAGGGATTTTTTTAACTTCATTTTTTTAATATGTTAACCTGTGTTCAGACTTTTTAATATATGGATTACTGAGCTTGTTATAATTCTGCATCTTTCACCTTTTGTTGGTGTTGTTCATGCTGCCTGCAGGGTCTTGGACCACTTTATCTATGATGAAACAGGAGTGATTTTCTCTTATTCTGTTCTCCTTAAGATACATGAGACTGTATGGACGCAAATTCAGCAAAGAAGACCATGTACTGTTCATCAAGTTGCTCTACGAGCTAGTGACAATCCCCAAACTGGAGATCAGCATGATGCAGGGCCTTGCTCGGCTTCTTATTAACCTCCTCAAGTAAGAATGGGTCTTACTTTTTCAAGTGTGTTTTGTTTTCTTCAAGAGTTAAGTTACAAGTAAAATATGCTGTAAACTCACCAGTGATGGTATACCTTGCAGAGACATTATGATGACCTAGTATCTTTGTGTTTATTCTAATCTAAGCGTATTTCTTATTCATCTAACAGGAAAAGAGAACTACTATCAAGGGAGGACCTTGAGTTGCCATGGAGACCGCTGTATGAGCTTTATGACAGGATTCTTTTCTCTAAAACGGAGCATCTCGGCCTGAACTGGTTTCCCAAGTACGCCTCTGATCTTAAGTGAAGCTGCTAGTATTATTCGTTTTCAAAAGTGTGCTTAAATGAGGTATTGTTATTGATGTATCCACTTCACTATCCAAAGCAGTTAGATTTCACAAATTAGGTGGGGTTTGTTTTCAAGCAGCAGATAGCGTGCATTAGACAACATTTAGGGATTTATGGTGAGTCTGAACTGCAAAAATGACAATCAAGTTGCATTTAAAAGTTCCTCCCACCACCACACTTTTTGTAGTGTTGGATAATGGCATCTGCATTGACGCTTATTTGTAACTTCTCAAAAAAGGAGCTATTTGACATTTACTACCGCTGTACAGAGCAATTGACCAGCTGTGGATTTGAAAGGAGGTGTACTTCATTTTCTTACTCTCTTTACATTTCTTGCTCAAACATTTTGTGGTATTTTTAATATGTGCAGCGCTATGCAACACTACCATTACCTCCCTGAACTGTGCATTAACTCCATTTTAAAATTATTTCACTTCACCCCTTCCACTATGTTGACCAGCTTTTCACTCTGCCTGCCACTGTGGCTGTGAAATGTTATCAGACAGGATGCCTAAAAAAAGCCTGCTCTGAGAGGTCATAACCTGGCCCTTAGAATTTGCATTCATACATTTTTATTCATGTCTTCAGTAGCCTGTTGCTGATGTTGAAATCTATTTTTTTATTCTAATTAAAGGTTTCAGGTTTTGATCAGAGTAAAATTAATTGAATTAATCTAACAAGAATATTTTTGGTTAGCTGCTTTTTCCAATTACAAAATCATGACGTGGTTGTTTTCAAACTAGGCTATACAATGTTAATTTTGCAGTTTGTCTACTTAACTTCAATAAATTGTAATATTACAGAATTTGAGTCATCAAGGTAAGTAGCATCACAAGCCAGTTTTGTTTTACCTCAGCTTAATTACCTCTTACCTTAATTTGTTTATTGAATGAGTTGTGGGAGAACAAGTTGAGCACATCTTATGGCAAATAAATCAGAATCAGATCCCTTCATAATGCTAAATTTTACAAGGAACTATGTCCACTACAGTCTCAACAATTTAGCGCATGTTATACAGTTTTTAAGAGAGATTAAAATGTTGTGTGCAACATCCATGAATTTTTCTCTCCTTAGCAAGCAGTGCGAGGTCCTCTTTTATGGTGCTATGGGAACATTGTATGTTTAGTACAAACTTCCTTGCTAGCACATCACTTTTACATTTAGCTAATGGAAGCAAGCTGCTTTGGCTGATTATCAGTCAACCTTTTTCCAAATGATATTAATGCACAGAAAATATGTTATCTTAATTGTATAAGTTTATGCACAATAAGTTCATATTTGGAATAACAGGCGCTATGTTGTGTTGCTGAATATGTTTTTTATGCCTTTGTCTTCTTTTACATTCAGTTGTCTACGGCCTCGTTCATCCTCTAAACTCATTATGATAAAATTGGTTCAGAGGTGGTAAGGATAAACACTTCTCTTTGTGCTTATTTTGAATTCATCCTTTGAGACACCATGTTGCATGTGAAAACAAAAACTGGACACCCCATACGCAGCTTGTGAGAGACAACCAAAATCAGGAGTTAATCAATGTTAACATTTCACCCATATTGGAGACTGTCGCACTGCAGCTAACAATTTTTTTCCTTCTCTTATTCCTTATATAAACTATTAGAGAATATTAACAGATGGTGGATTTTGTTTAACATTTTTTCTGAAATTCTTCTTATCATCTATGTTATGTATTATATTTTTCATCAGTACTTTATAATATGGTTCAGTAAAAATGTTGATGATCACATTGAGGAATAAATTTATTTTTATGACAAATAATAAAACATTCAGTATGGTGTAAGTTTGGCAGTGGTATCCGGAGTTATCTAGCTTTTTTCTTGTTGCCGCACTCTAACTTTGCTTTGAAGTTCCTGTATTACTAAACAGTGTTCATTTAGGACCCCAAGCTCTTGCCACATGCTCTTTAAAAAGAAACTTATTCAAATGTTATAAAGTGTAGTCCTTCCTCCATAGTGCCTGAGTTCTCTTTAATAAGACACTCATATTTTATTGTTGTTGGATTTGCATATTTTTGGGTTAATGGCCTGTGTGTTGTGGGCTTACAGTGTAAATGCTGAGCTAGATCAAAGCATTTAGTGTGTTGTAGTTTGGCTTGCAGAGCTTCATCCATAATTCAGCTATTGTTTGAGCATTAAATGTGTGTCAGCTACATAAAGACTTGAGTGATACAGGGATAGATAACCAGCTATTGAGTGGGAATGGCAGGGCAATTTTCAACCAAGCATGGCTTGAGTTTGCATGTGAGCAGATAGAAGGGACCATAGGAAGGGGTTAAGAAGCTGCAGTTATATCAGTCTGACTTTCAGTCTTTACACAGCAATAATCATGTCAGGAGTTTGTTATGCCTGAGATGTTTTTATTAGTAAAAAATCCCTACTACCCCTAATAAACTATTATTTTTGTAATGTTGTTATGTAAGGATTATGCTATGAATGATTAGTTAGGGAACGGTGAACAACTTTATCTATGTTTGTTTTATCACATTTTTTTATAATCCTAAATTTCGTTGCAGTGTACACGTGTGTCTTGCAATGACAAAGGCTATTCTATTCTATTTTATTCTATTTTTTTCTGTACACCTGCCTTTAAAGTTTCCTCTTTCAAAGCACTCTAGTCAGATCTGGCAAGAAGTTTCTGTGTGCATGCCATTAAACTGTGATTGCACTGATGTGAAGGCTGATTAACTATAACCAGCATCAGTCTTTTACTGGCAGGTTAATAAAAAGTTTTTATTTTCTCATTTTCTTTTATTACAGCTCTGTGGAAAGTGTGTTGAAAACACTTGTGAAAAACTGCAGACCGTAAGTACATCTTAATATATCAGTCTATGTATGCCTCCATCATATCTTGTCTTCCTATTTAGACTAAGGGAGGTTCTTGGTAAAATTTCACTGCAGAAGTTTGGTCAAAAATAGTCTGAGAATTTGTTGTCTTTATGCATATTGCTTTTGCTAGCTTAATAGGAGAACATGGGTACATCAGAAAGAGCTGTAAAATTAAGCTACTTGATAAACAAACATTTTATTTACATGCTGGATACCCTGGACTGTTAAGAAGCTGAATGCAAAGTCTTAATAAAATGCGTCATCATTGCAAAGTTTTGCTGTCAATAGCAGGTCCCTGATTGAATTCACCATAGTAGTTCGCTTGCAGGTATCTTAGGTGAGTGCTAGGATTCGTCCTTAAGTTGGCACTTAGGAAGGTAATCCTATTATCTTATCTAATTCTGGCTTGTGTGAGAGTTTCCTCTTAGTGTGAGAAGGGAGAATAATTTGTGGTTAGCTGCTGAGACTCTGTGGATAAGAGTGAGGCAGAAGGAAGCTGTCTTGCTTCAAATTAACATTTTTCAAGGCCTCCAGTGAATGTGAAATCTCTGGGAAGACTAGGTGACCTAAAATAGCCCACAGGGTTTAAATAAGCACATAACACACCATGAAAATCTGTGTCTTTGACCCCAATGGAACCATAGGATTTATCCTAACAGTTAGAAATGTGCCAGGTGTATGACTTGTAATCTCCCATCTGTAGGACATTGTGCTCCAACATTGGAATTTCAGTAACTGCTGTTTTGTGTTTATTTCAGTCTCTTTTCTGTAATGTGAACACAAACATAGCAGAGATGGTCTCAGTGAATGGAAAATGGTTATGGCTCACAGTTGAATGATTTTGTTCTGAAGCCGTCTGAAGCCTTATTTTTTTAATTTAATTGTATTCTGAACAGTTCTTTCAATTTGGAGAGAAAAAAAGAAAAACAAAATAGGAAACAGAATTTACATTGCAGTCCTGCTGCAATGTAAATTCTGTAAATAAAAGTATTTCCTTATGTCATGCAGTTCTGCATGAGATTTCCAGTGTTGTCTCTGCCATTACTTGTAAAAATTATTTGTTGAACTTGTGCTCAGGTGCATTCTCAGCATCATGTGAAGTGACCGAACCACACTTTTGAATGTTTGATTCTCTGTGCTGTTGTCAACAGAGAGTGGCCTCTGTATATATGTGCTGCAATGTGCTTCTATCCAGAGATTAAAAAAGAGCGAGATCTCTTGGATCTGTACAGTCAGAACACATGTTGGGAAAATTTTTGCAATATGCAGATGATTGCAATAAAATATTGAGATTTATTGCCTTTCTTCCCATGCAAATTGTGTCCCCAAAGGTAAATTTTGTCATTACCTGTTTTATTGTTTTATCCATTTAATTTTTGAAGTTAATTTTTTTTCTCCACTCTTTTGGCAAATGTTTACCTGTGCATAGAGACCCTGAAAGAGTCCAATTTCTTCTCATAGTGATTTTTTTTTGTCTGTTTCAAGGACACAAAAGGTTAAATAATCATTAAAAAAAAAAACAAATTAACAAAAAATTGGCTTTCCCTTTCAGACAAATTGATATTTTAGAAGTTGGTATTGGCTCAGAATACCACAGTCAGTGTGTCTCTTTTTCCTTAAGTAGAGTCAACAGTGATGAAGCTTATTTATAGGCCTGTCTGAAATAATTATTTTCCAGGTCCCATTTAATACCAGGTTTTGTTACCCATTAGAAGTTGTCAATTTCCAGGGCTGATGAGCATGTGTAGGTGTGTGAGCAAGTGATTTCTAAGTGAACTAAGAGGCTTGTCCATCTTTGTAGCAATTCAATTCAATTCAGTTTTATTTATATAGCGCCAATTCACAACAAAAGTCACCTCGATCGTCTATTTAAGATGATCTGAAGTTTGAGATATCTCAAGAGTCCATGTTCATTCAGCAATCACTTAATTAGGTGCAGCTATAGCATCTAATCCAAGAAGCAGCTCTCCCATAAATTCTACTTCTGCATTTTCTTTTATGTTGTTGTTGAAAAAGTAATAGTTCTTCCTTTGCTCCTCCCCTGTATGGTAATGGCTTGTCCAGTACACTACCACCACCCATTGTGATATAATAAAACATAAATTACAATGATGACCTTTTGACCGGGTCAAAAGTGCTGAAAATGTGCAAGTTATTGGTTTAGTTTGAACTTAGGGTGGAGCTGTTGTATTGTGGATTGCATTAGATTTTAAATCATCTAATGAAGTAGGATATTAATTTATTTTCATTCATAATCATCTAAATTTGACACATTTGTTAGCACCTGTCAGAAAATTTTAATTGTGATTCTGTCTTCATGCAGGTACTTCTCAGAGTCGGCTACTCAGGAGATGCTGGATGAGTGGAGGCCACTCCTTTGTCCCTTTGATGTCACCATGCAAAGAGCAATCAGCTACTTTGAGCTCTTTCTACCAACAACTCTGCCTCCAGAACTGCATGACAAGGGTTTTAGGTATGAAATGTCTTATTTTCTCTTACATATACACTGCTATTCAAAGTCAGAGGTCACTCAGAAATGAAAAATAAAAGTAATCAAGTGCGTTATAATATGTAATGGAATATCTACATAGGGCTAGAGAGCCATTTTTCACGTATTCTAATGGTACATTGTGTTACCTAATGCAGGTTTATCATATTAAAATGCTAATTATTTATCAAGTAGCTTTCTGAATTATGTTAGCACTGCTGAAAACTCTGCTGATAAAGGATTTACTATTTTCTTTCATAGTTGACTTTATCAGCCTATATAGGTGAAATTCAACCATCTGAACATGGTCTGTCTTGAGGAAATAATAATTAAGCTTCTGAATCAAGAAGAGATGAGTGAATGATGAGATGGTTTGTCAACCGTGTCGGCCATCTACAAAGGCAGAGGGTCCCAATGCAGATGTCATGACTGCCTCTCAGGATTGGCAAGCACAATGGAATAAGTGACTCTGATATGTGCTATGGGGCGTATCCCATAGTGAGACATAGTAACAAGTGCTATAAAAGAGAACCCAAGCCTAGTTTCAGTTTGCAATATTTTCCAAACCAGTTATAGTAAAAACACACATTGATTGTTTTTAAAATATTTTCAGTATTTGTACTGCTTGTTAAAAATGAATTAAATAATTTCATTACCATATTGTCTAAATCTTTTCTTCCCACATAATTACACCATGGTATAGTGATGTAGTGATTTCTCAAGCAGAAACCCTTAAATGTTACTGATTAATATATAACTGTTTAAAAGTGCTGAGCAGATGCATTCCTTTGTGGCAGTCATCTATTTTTTTCAAGTACCACTTCCACCAAGCAAAGAAAAATATTTCTTTAACCCTCTTGGGTCGACTGATGCGCTGGCATGTCCAAATTACATGACTCCAAATCGCATGATGTAGCTGCAAGACGCAGCCTCGCTGAGACTCCATTTCAATGTGTGTCGAAACCACGGACCTCAAACTACGAACCCATTTTTAAATGCTGCTGATAGGCCAAGTAAAACCAGATTTATCATAAATAATGCACGCCATGATTTTTCTATGCGTTCAGTGCGCCTTCTGTGTGCGTTTGATGCAGGAAGAAATGGGAAGGAAGGGACAAGGGAGAGTGTTCACAAAAAAAAAAAAAATCACACCCCTTATCCTCTTGGTGGAAAAATACATCACATCAGCCAATCAAAACATGGCATTTGGTTGCTAAGGAAGAGGGCAACTTTTTTTGGAGTGATGGCAGTGAAAGAGAGAGACACACAGAGATATGAGATATGAATTTTGAGATATGAGCGATTTGTGACATTGTGGTGTTTCCCTGTGTGTTGAGAAACTGTTTTTTCCACAAATAATCACAACTGCTAATAATCACAAATAATTTGTGGCATCTTATTGTGACACTTGATTTTTTTGTAAATAGTTACGCAAAAAAAGCCATGAGACATTGGCTGCATTTTAATGTAAAATGTGTATATAATCTTTGTTGTTTGCTAAATTTATGCATACATTTTAGAAATTTACACATGAAATTTTCATTTGAAGTTATGAAAATGATTTGTTAAACATGTTTGTGAATTTCAGAGTAAAAAACTCCAACTTTTTCCTACTCAAAAGGTTTTTGTGATTTTGGGTCTACTGTGTTAATTCAGTATGTTAAAATGAAAAAAAAAACTGTAAATTTACAACATGATGCCGTGATGAAAATAATGACACCAAACAAGACAAGGTAAATAGGTTTTAAGGTGAAATACAAAGGTAAAATCAAAAGGAGTCAAAAATGGCCAATTAGATCCCAGAGGGTTTTAACTAACTGCAGTAAGAACTTTAGTAAGTGATCTTTGGCTGATGAGACTAGAAGTCTAGAAGTCTAGAACTTGATAAAGTCAAAAACAACGGACTCCTTGCTGAGCAGAAAGACAAAGCAAATCCAGAGAAAGCAAATCCATTATAGCATATCTGGAGAAAAGTTAAGCTGCTACAGTTGTAAATGTACCTTTGGCTGCTCCCTTATATTCTCCCCAAGGAGTTACCTCAGCACATTATTCCGCATCAGTATTTTGGCAGAGGTTTTACACTAGATTCCTTTCCTGATTCAACCCTTTATGGTGAGAGGGGCTTGTGTCCCCACCTGGAATCAAACCACCAGGGACCTTTTGCTTTTAATTCAAATGTGTAAACCACTACACTACTGTGACTCTAAGTTGGCACAGTAGTGCCTTTCTTTTTCTTTAAAAATATTGTAATTGGTGGTAGAAGTATTCTGATTTAGAGTTATGTGGCAACTTCAGAGAAAAGGAAGAACTGATTCCACTAAAATTAGCTCACTCTGGATGTAAATGTCAAGCAATCAATAAAGACAATGTAACTGAAAAGTTGTCTGGTACAAGTGGACCTAATACTTAAAAGCCCTTAAAATCCACAACAAGCTGTTGTCAGAAAGAAAGGCTTTTGGAATGACCCCCACAATCTGCTGACTTAAAGATAGTTTCAACTGTTACCTGAAAATACCTGAGTGATCCCAACAGTGAGCTGTGATATCTTCAGAGGGGAGTAGTTAATAAGTATTGACTCAGCCAAAATGTAGCCGTGCATTTATTGTTGTACAAGGGCCAAATTTAAGCTCTCTTTGCCATAAGGATTTTATCACCTTTTTTTTTTAGCTCATCCGGCTAAAGGGCCATTGAACTAATGCCATGGCAAGGCATCCATCGTCCGTCCATCCATCCACAATTCACAAAAATTGATGCAATGATTACCTTATCTCCTCACTCAGACTTTGCTCAATGTCACTGTCATGTCTGTAATTTTTCAGGCGCTTCTCCATTTTCATGCTCTAAAACTGGAGTAGTAATGTTCATAAAATGAGTATTTGTGTGTGCCCTACTGTAATTATTAGGTTTAATTATGGCATAATAGTGTCTTAAGCTAGGTAAAGAATTGTAACTCTTGTTCTGGATATGGATATGTTTGTTAGCTTCCTGAGTTCTCAGTTGATTTTAATTCTCATTAGTTTGTGCAATGCAGCTAGCCAGTTATCAGAAATGTTATCACTTTCTTTCTGTACTTCACACATTACAATAACCTATGCATTGTGAGGAGAATGAGCTACTATGTCTTGTTCTAACATTTGTAAATTGCGCATGGGTGTGTAAACTCTTGCCTACAACAGTATGTCTAAACTTATGATAATGTTTCATTTGTTCTGCTGTGCAGTGTATTGACTAAAGCATAGAAATTAACTTTAAATCATTTATTAATCCATACCAAATTTCCAAGTTCTTTAGAGGAAAGTTATAAATTAATGATTATGTACGTAGAAAATAAAGCACTGCCCTAAATTGTTTTATGCTTTAAGAAAGCATTATATTTAATCGACTCTTGTCTTCTGTTGCTCTAAGTGTATTTTCAGTGGCATTTATTCTTTTTCTGTGTCTCTTCTCAGTCAAATGTTACACTTGTTTTATGATCTTAACAGTGGTTATCTCTTGCTTTTGCCTGTCTGACAGGTTGTGGTTCGATGAGTTAGTCAACCTATGGGTATCTGTGCAAAATCTTCCAAGCTGGGAAGTTGTAAGTAAATGAATGAATTAAACTATTTTCAAATGTACAGCAGTTACTATTTGACCTTTCTTGCTTAACATTTTAATGTACATCTTTGCAGCATCTGGTCAATCTCTTTGCTCGCTTGGCCAATGACAACATTGGCTACATTGACTGGGACCCTTATATTCCTAAGGTTTGTTGCTCCTTTCCACCCCAATTACACAATTTAGTACTTGTTTGTTTTGAGGATTGTAGCACATGCTCCTGTGTGTTCTCTCGGCTTATATTTCATGGCTGTTGCTGGTTATTAGGGAAACAAACTATCAGCTTTCCTTTACAGAGGGGAAGTGACTTGCATCATGTTTGTGTATTTCCCCTGAGTGACACCAGGATCAGTCTCTGATAAACAAGCAAATAAAAAGTTAACTTTAGGATAAACAGACACAGAACATCCCTTATTATTACATTTTTACATTTCAGATTTTTACAAGAATTTTGAGAAGTTTGAATCTTCCTGTGGGAACCAGTCAGATGATGGTACCACGATACGTCACCAATGCCTATGACATCAGCCATGTGGTGCTTTGGGTGTCATCACTTCTGGTAAGCTCAAAGACCATTAATTATATTATGTTGCAATAAATATTTTTGTATATCCTGTTTTACTGTACATCCTACTGTAGTGCATACATAATTGTTTTAGTGACCCACATTGTGCCAATTTCAGGGGGGACCCAGCAAGCAAGCTCAAGCTCAGCTCAGTGGCCTTTTCAACAGTATTACGTCCTTCTTTCATCCATCAAACCATGGCCGATGGTTGGTGAGTCCCTTCCTACTACTTTTGGATTACTTTGTAACTGAAAAAAACTATACATGTGGACTACTTAAATAGACAACCCATTTACAATTCAGTGAAGTGGGGTGATGGATCAATATAATTGACTTTTTAGCATCAGCAACATTTTAGGTGTCAGGCTTGGCTTATTATCCCAGCGTACAGACCACTCATCAGACGCTCCAAACCAGCTCTGAAACAGGTTAAAACCTGGCCAGGAGGAGCCATCTCTGCTCTTCAGGACTGTTTTGAACGCACTGACTGGGACATGTTCAGGGAGGCT
>VUQH01069259.1:0-11026 GCA_015106775.1 Etroplus canarensis
CAGTGCTGTTGGACATCTTGTCCAAACTGATGGAATTATGAAGACAGAAAAGTAGCATCAGATGTTGATCCACCATGTAATACCATCTGGCAGCAGCTTCATGTTTCAGCAGGACAATGATCCCAAACACACTGCCAGTGCAGTAAAAGCCTACCTGGATAGAAAAACACACAGTGGAACACTATCAGTCAGGGATTGGCCTCCCCAGAGCCCAGACCTCAACCTTACTGAAGCAGTGTGGGATCATGTTGACAGAGAACAGAACAAGAGGCAGAAAACATCCAAAGAAGAGCTCTGGAATGTCCTTCAAGAAGCCTGGAGAACTATTCCTGAAGACGCCTCAAAGACAGAAAGCTTGGCTCAGAGAGTTCAGGCTGTGTTTTTGCCTTCTGTATTATGTGTCCATTTATGTTTGCATGTTTCAATAATTCTTTTCACCTATTATTTCCCATTTTCTGCAACATATGACGACACGAGGGCTGGATCCAGACTTCCACACAGTGCTGTATTAATGACTAACCTGGTGGTGTGGACCATCTCAGACATTCTCTCTGACGTTTGGTCCATTTTCTTCTTCCTGCCATACGATGGCGTTTGACTCTGTCCACTGGGGAACCTCAATAAGAACTTTTACTGAGAACAATTAAATTGTCCTTCTCCATCTGCTCATAACTCTGTAGTTAGCCACATGTTGTAGAAAGCCTTCCCAGAAGAGTGGAAGCTGTTCCAGCTGCAGAGGAACCAACTCCATATTAATGTCTCTGGATTTAGACTGGGAGGTCAGAGAAGCTGCTGTATACATTCGTTCATGTAGTTCTTCCTCCCCACTATTGCCAAGTGCTGCTCAAAGGGGATCACACCTTGAGTGGCTGTTGTTGTGAAGCAGCACAAAGACACAAACAGGATGTTTCTGTCATCTTATTCTCTTCTCATCTTCAAAAAGTCAGACATGTGGGGAACTCTGGGACATTTTCCTCTCAGACGTGGACAGTTTCAGATTTGGTTAGAGGGTTTAGGTGCAGATTATTGAACAGGAATGTATTATTTCCAGAGCACACACACGTGTTTACTGAATGAATTCAGCTCCCATTGGAACCCTCGTACGTTTCCACTCTGTATCCCAGTGAGATGGACATTCAGGCTGCAGCTTTTCCACAGCTTCTGTCAATGATTACTGAACAGACCTTGACCTCTCTGCAGCTCTCTTCATATCTGTTGTTTAGAGCAGGAAACAGACCCGCAGCTCCTCACATGCTCTCATCTCTCAGTATGACCAAAAACACTCAGGGTTTTCCTCCTCTATCTTATCAGGATGTGACCACATCTAAAGCAACATGACCAGCAGGCTGTCATTTCCTGTTCATGTTTTTAACAAAGAAATGTGTTTAACAGATCAGTGCAGCCACCATAACACCACCCAGATGGATGTAAAGCCTCAATTTAAAGTCCTTTTTTGTCTGGTTAACAAGCTGGATCCATAGACTTCATGGGACCATCACACAGACACACAGACCTGCTAATGAGAGCTGCTAATGAGACCTCCCTCTCCCCATCCACCTTCTCCAGTTCTTCTAGGGGGGACACCAAGGTGTTCCTAAGCTGGCCAAGAGATGTCATCTCTCCAGCATGTCCTGATTCTTCCCCAGGGCCTCCTCCAGATCCTCTGGGACAACATCAGGACATTCCCAAGTCCTAGGTCTGCTCTGGGGTCTCCTCCCAGCTGGACATGCCCTAAACCAAACACCTCACCCAGGAGGTGTCCAGGAGGCATCCTGGACAGATGTACAAACCACCTCAGCTGGTGCCTTTTGATGTGGAGGAGTAGAGGCTGTACTCTAAGCGTACCGCTAAGACTGACCCCCAGACACCCTTCAGGGAAGCTCATTTTGACCTCTTGTAACCTTGATCTTATTCTTTCAGTCACTACCCAGAGATCATGACCATCAGCGAGGCTAGGAATGTAGATCGACTAGTAAATCAGTCTCCCAAGACAAACTGGTCCTGGGTAAGGGGCCAGACAAAAAGGGGTTCCAAAAACCACATGAAAACAAGAACAATGAACATGGTTACCTAGCATGGTATGAGGTCACTGGGCCTCACTCAGGACCCAGGACAATGGGTGGTTGCTCAGGGGAAAGCACCAGCCCTTAGCACATGGGGCCCAGCCAGACCCAGCCTGAAAGCCTTTCATGGGCCTTCTTCCTGAGGGACCGTAGTGGTTTGGTGCTTTGTGGACTGGGTGGCAGTTGGGGGTGGAGGCTCTGGTGGTTCCGATCCCTGGTTGACAAATCTAGCTATTGGAAGTCCAGTTGTTTTTCCCTACTTTTAATAGATGTTTAACCTTCCTAAAATATCATCACTGACAATGTGTTTATTACAGGCAAAATATTTAAAGTATAAACTTCAAAGTGATGATTGTGTGTATCAATAAAAGCTGTAAACACAACCTGGTGTAATTTAAAAACCTGGCACTGTTCTGTCAGATTAATGGACCACAAAGGCTTGAAAACTGATTTGTCTTCAGGACACAAAATAATACATTTCCTGTAATTTCTGTTGTTTTCCAGTGAGCACCACTAATTTCCCTGATTTACCTATTGCTGTCAATCACACCCAATGGATTCCAATCAGAAAGCAAGTGGGGATGGACTGCCGGGGACGCAGAAGGAGGCGGCGCTTCGGGCGCTCACACAGAGAACCGGATACCAACTGCGGCAGGTTGGAACCCGTTCCTCCAATCTGTGGAGACAGCAGAACCACTTTAGGAAGTATGACCACTGGATGATGTTTGTTACTATTACTGAGCTCTTTTCATGTTTTTGTGGTGTTTTAGGAGAACGGTCAGCGGCGGTACGGTGGCCCCCCGCCCGGCTGGGACGGCCCCCCACCGGAGAGAGGCAGCGAGATCTTTGTTGGGAAACTACCCAGGGATCTGTTTGAAGATGAACTGGTTCCACTCTGTGAGAAGGTGGGGAAACGATGGTGACTATGAGCTACCTCCAGTCCTGTTTCGTGTGCTGTCCTTACATTTGTTTGCATTTTTCTCTTCATCACTTCAGTTTGGGAAGATCTACGAGGTGAGGATGATGATGGACTTTAATGGGAACAACAGAGGTTATGCCTTTGTCACGTTCAGCACCAAACAGGAGGCCAGAGCAGCCATGAAGCAGCTCAACAACTATGAGATCAGGTCAGGGTGCCATCCTTGTTTTAGCTTTATTAGAATTATAACAGGAAAGTATGAATGAGTGTTCAAAAACAGCTTGGTAGGCTTCAGAAGAGCCTTTTTATTCAAACCCCTGTCCTAACAGTTTATTGGTTCACTATTAACAACCACAAAAAATGGAGCAGCCAACAAATAACAATCAAGACCAAGACTCATGACACACCTGACATGTGGTCCCTATTAAGTAGGCCTTTGGCTGAACTGGGTCAAGAGTCAAGCCTGTCAGGAGACTGGTCAAACCTGCGCTGCTTTCACTTACATAAGATGCTGTGTAACATCGTACAACCAACCAACCAAGAAACCCCCTAGGACCATAACAACCAACACCCTACAACCCATCAACTGACCAACCAACATCACCACTCACCAGCTAACCAACCGATTTCATATGACCCACAAACAAACCAACCAAAACCACAACCTACCAAATGACCAACTAACCCCATATGACCCAACAACCAACCAACCAATCCGTCAAATGGCCAACTAACCCATTACAGCCTTACCAGCTAACACCCTAATACCTACCAACCAACCAAATGACCGACCGACAAAGTACACCCAACCAACCAACACCCTACAACCTACAAACCAGCCAACACAATACGACCTACTAAGTGACCAATTCAGTTTAATTAAATTTTATTTGCACTACCAGTCAAAAGTTTGGACACGCTTGACCATAGTGGAGTATGGCCAAGCGTGTCCAAACTTTTGACTGGTAGTGTACATGGCGCCAACTCACAACAAAAGTCGTCTCAAGGCACTTCACACTATAAGGTAAAGATCCTACAGTGTTAGAGAGAAAACCCAACAACCAGCCAACCTACCCTCTATGATTTTACCAACCAACACCTAACAACCATCAACTGATAAACGAATCCCACATGACCCACCAACAAACCAATGACCCAACCACAAACATCCTATCAATCAAACCGCTGTAAAAGTGGCTTGAGGTGATTTATAGGAGATAAGTCAGCATACAAAACAATTCAGGCAGAAAGCAAAAGCAGAACTTATGTAAAAGATGAGGAAAATCTCAACTTAGAAACAAGAAAACATGAGAATACAGACCTGATAACGGCTGTAAAGCTTTGTGAGTGAAATACCGTGACTGTTTTCATGGCCGTGTCTTGTATTTAATGTGAAATGTTGCACTTTGACATTAAGGTAATAATTTTAAATTCATTTCATATCTTTCATATATATTTACCATTTTACTGTCTTTGAATGTTAATGGGGCCTTGCACTTTTTACACAGGTTTATACATTTTCATTTTCTTTTCCTTCATATATCTGGAACCCAAACAGTTCCCCTCTGGGATTAATAAAGGATTCTGATTCTGAATAAAGAAGAAATGAGTCCTAATAGAATCACAAAGTCATGAGACGATTAGCCCCCTACAACCAACCAATCAGAAGCCCCTATTAACTATTAATCCTACAAATCATCTAGAAACACTTATAAAAACATGTCCCTCACCAAAGACCTAACCAACCACTGCAGCTGCTTGGCGTCCAGTTTGGACCGGTTTGATTTTCGATGTAATTAAACTTTCTGCTGTCCCACAGGAACGGTCGCCTCCTTGGTGTCTGTGCCAGCGTCGATAACTGCCGTCTGTTTGTGGGAGGGATTCCCAAAACCAAGAAGCATGACGAGATCCTGACAGAGATGAGGAAGGTCACCGATGGTGTTGTTGATGTCATCGTGTACCCCAGCGCTGCCGACAAATCCAAAAACCGAGGATTTGCTTTCGTGGAGTACGAGAGTCACCGAGCAGCCGCCATGGCCCGCCGCAAACTGCTGCCAGGTACTAACCAGTTAGTAACTAGACAAATCTGTTTCATCTTACTGATGCTGAGATGCAAAGAGGAGAGGCAGGGAAAGAGGATGAATTTAAATGGTTTGGACATGTTCAGAGGAGGGATAGTGGACGTATTTGACAAAGGATGTTGAGGGTTGATGGATGTAGTGAAGGAGGACATGCAGGGGGTTGGTGTGAGGATGCAGGGAGAGGGTGAGATGGAGGCAGAGGATCTGTGGTCTGACACTTGGTGGCTGAGTTGTTGTGGTTCCTAAATGCTTCCAATGTGTGTTGGATGGGTTTGAGGTCAGGGCTCTGTGTGGGCCAGTCAAGTTCTTCCACACCAAACTCATCCCACCATGTCTTTATGGAGCTACAGTCATGCTGGAACAGAAAAGGACCTTCTCCAAACTGTTCCCACAAAGTTTGTCCAAAATGTCTTGGTAAGATGAAGCATTAAGATTTCAGCTGTGTCCCAATACTTTTGGATATATAGTGTGTACTGACTTTACTCATAACAGCCACTTAGAAAGTCAAATGTAATACTTTTGGTTATATAGTGTACACTTTCACACAGTAACATCTTTCAGAAAATAATCTTCTGTTAACTCTGTAATGTAACCATGTTTATCAGCTGGTTTATTGTGACTGACAGCGACAGCTTCCTCTGGTCCTGGGAAATACTGAACACATGCAGCTGTAGAGATTTAGCTCACAAGTTATTTTAAGGCATCCGGAGCTGCAACCCCCTCCTTTTACAGTGTCAAATACATCATAAAAAACACACAGCATCATAAAAAATGTCAAAGTCTCCTTTCAGCTCACTGTAGGACTGTTATCACCAGCCAATCACAGGCTGCGTGTGATGGAAGAAGAGCTCTGATGGGCCTGATGATAAGATAGCTTCTATATGATGGGAGGAATGTGATTACAGTATCAGGAATAACCATAAATGCATTCAGACCTCTGTGTTTGCTGCTGCTTTCAGCCTGTTTGTGACACGAGGCTCCAAACTGTTTTTACTGCATGATCAGAAACATGTGGTGTCAGGTCCTCGATCTGAGGCTACAGGTCTCAGAGATAAGATACAGAACGTTTTACTGCTTCTCCACAGGAAGAGCATGCACACTGAGTAAGACTGAGTCTTATTTTATTATTTAATTCAATTTGATCTATCTATCTATCTATCTATCTATCTATCTACACTGAGCCAGATTTAAAGAGTTGGGTACTGACCCACAGACCTGAGACCAGAACTTTTGGATCAGGTGCCACCATCAACCTTCACTCCCAACAGAGCACCATAAAGACTGCAGTCTATGGATGCAGCTGTAATTCCACCCTTTCATCCAAATATGGTCACTTCTGGCTCCAGAAACAAACATACAGGCCTGTGAAGAATAAGTTGCAGCAATGGTTTTCTGTATGACTTTATCAGTCTCTTACATGGTTGTGGGGGAATGTTGTCCCACTCTTCTCTACAGCATAGCTTCAGTTCATTCATTTATCCCACCATAGCTTTTCAGTGGGGTTGAGGTCTGGACTTTGACTGGGCCATTGCAGCACCTTGATTCTTTTCTTTTTCAGCTATTCTGTTGGAGATTTGCTGCTGTTCTTGGGATCATTGTCTGCGTCAAGCCTCTCTATCTAAAGCTGTACATCTATGTCTTCTCTCTCTCAGGTCGGATCCAGCTTTGGGGTCATGCCATCGCTGTGGACTGGGCAGAGCCTGAGGTGGAGGTTGACGAGGACACCATGGCAGCAGTGAAGATCCTGTATGTGAGGAACCTGATGCTGCAGACCACAGAGGAGACCATCGAAAAGGAGTTCAACAGCCTCAAACCAGGTTTGGTCACACAGCACAGCACATTGCACCTCTGATGCCTGATTGTCTTTGAATGCATCATCAGAAACAATCATTCTATGAGGTCATTTTTTAAAATTAATTGATAATTTAGATTTAAAGGGAAGTTTCCCAGCAGACACGCCCCTTTGTTTTCTATGGGCAAAACCACAAGGGACAAAACTATTGCAGGGCCTGAGTGGGATGCCTACAGGGACTCCCATGTGGGCTTTCTGTGAGAAAACCTACAGTGGGCTTCCCACAGAATTCCCTCAAGGGGCCCTAAAGGGCAAAGTTCTAAAGGCCCCATATGGGCTAGTCATAGGTTTTCTGTAGGCAAGTTTAAGTTGGGTTTACCCACACAAAACCCACAGAGGGGCCCCAAAAGGCAAAACTTCTGTGAGCCCTTTGTGAGCTAACCCACTTGGGGCCGGTGTGAGCTAAGTGTGGGCTTGTCTTGCCCACACTGACCCACTGTGGGTCCGCTAGGGCATGTTTGCAGTTAAAAATCTAGAAAGTACAGAAACGATGTGGCTCCAGACGGCTGACCGAAGAAGAAAATGTGGATTTTACAAAGGAGGACTTTGTGTCGCAGGTGCAGTGGAGCGAGTGAAGAAGATCAGAGACTATGCCTTCGTCCATTTCACGCAGAGAGAAGACGCCATCAATGCCATGAAAGCTCTGAACGGGAAGGTCAGCAGCCATAAGGCTCCTCATGTTATCAGTTTTCAGGAGTAAAAATGACGTTTGACGACTCTTTCTGGTCCTATAACGGGTGGACAGCTGCACCTGTGTCAAGCTTCTTAATCATGAGAAGTGGAAACATTTTTTGATATCTTATAAACCAAAACAATGATTTCTGCAAAAATCAAAAATCCTCCCTCCAGATGGTGGACGGCTCTCCTATCGAGGTGACTCTGGCCAAGCCGGTGGACAAGGACAGCTACGTTCGTTACACCAGAGGGACGGGTGGACGAGGAGGCTCTCTGCTGCAGACGGACTACACCGCCTACACCCTGGGACAGGTGAGTCTTATCAAAGAAAGTCCAAAGACACTCGAGACACTGTTTGAACATTAAGAGCAAGGAGGGGAATAATTTCAGAGGCTTTTTTGCTCTTCATCATATTTAATGTTTGTCTTATTGTAGTTTAAAATGATCCAGCGCCATCTTTTCATTCCTGGACTCTACTAAAATAGTTTTATGATATTCACAGTTCAAAGTAACCTTCTTTACCTTATGGCTCTGTCCTTGACGATTTAACCACTGTATCAAAATTCCTCTAAAACTCTGGCATACCTATCGATCTCCCATTAGGGGTCACCACAGCAGATCATGTATTATGAATCAGCATTTGGAGTTGGCAAAGATTTTACACCGGATGCCCTTCCTGATGCAATCCTCCCCATTTACCCTGGCTTAGGACCGACACTAGGAGTACACTTGCATGTGGGCCCTGTGGCTGGGTAGAACTATCAGGGTTTTTTTTTAAAATCTCGGACGTATACATAACACATTAGGAACTTATATGAAACGTTTCATTAACTTATAGATAACTTATACCAAAGAATGCTTAGCATGTTGCCAGTATTCACAGATTACATGCATAGCGTGTCGTAGCCTATTTACAGTATCAACCTCACTGTCACGCCAAAGAAAAACTCAAGGAACGTTGCCAAGAAGTCTCCTGGCCTTGGAAGCATGGAGGAACCCTCATCACCCTCACGCTCACCCTGTGATGGAGATGATGCAGGTTCCAACGCAGCATCAGTGGCACCGTAGCTGCGTCCGTGGCCGACACCTACTCTCAGCCAACACCCCGTTATACAGTAGCTATAAGTTAGAAACACGTTCAGGAAGTGCTGTGGTCGTCCAGAACACGTCAAAGACGTCTACATACGTTAGTATGTGTTGGAGATAAGTTCACTATAAGTTACACATAGGTTCAAAACACGTTACTCATAGGTTAGAAATAAGTTTTGGGTACGCTAGACATTATTTCCATGTTTTTCGACTTCTGAGTAAAGCCCCTGTCACACCATGAAGCTTTAACCAGCAGGTGCCCACGTATGAAAACTTCAGCGAATACAATAAGTTATTGGTAAGTTTTGTATAAGTTAAGAGCACGCTGAAGCACACTGGTATACATTGTAGTACGGCAAGGTCACCGAAAAATTTTCACCATGCAGAAAATTTCCGACGAATGCCAGCATATGGCTCATATGTCCTGCATACGTGGGCCATAAGTTGTGTGTAAGTTATGTGATTGTTGACACACTGGTTGGTTGGTTACATCGTCAAGGTGTGACCGGAGCTTTATAACGAATAAGTCTGTTTTGGCTCCTCCTTCTTGAAGTCAACTTTCTCCCAATTGGCTGAGCCTCTCAAACCGTATGAGTGAATTGCAGGTGGGTGGGGCTTCTGTGTAACTGAGATGACCAAACAAGGATATCCCCTCTCTAGGATGTCAGGAAAACGTATGATAAACAGTGTTTGGAGCAGCTTAGTGTTCCTACACTGAACCCATTAGAGACTTTATGTTTAATATGAACTTTCATCAGTGGAACAGCAGATCTGTGACAGATAAACAACGTCAGAGGATCTGCAGACTCAGACTCAAACTGTTTTACCCAACTCAATCTGTTTTTTACACACCTTCCTCCTCCAGATGTACGACCCCTCGGCGGCATACCTCGGTGCACCCGTCTTTTACGCCCCCCAGGCCTACACCGCCATACCGGCTCAGTTCCGCTTCCCAGCAGCCAAAGCTCACGTTGGAGGTCGAGGTCTCATCAGGACGCCTTCTGTTAGAGGTGAGGAAGCCCTTACATCACGCTGTAATCTTTGAAGAACCCGAACCTGCAAGGAGAGCTCATGTTCACCACCAGAACAAAAGCACAGCTTTTCCCGGTCGAAAAATGTCCCTCTGCTGAGCCCCGTGTCACAGACCGTGGTGGATTAGGGCCACAGGACAGATGATAGATTGAAGATCCTCTTTGGTTAAGCTTAATGCAGAAGTTGCAAAGAAGAAACATTCTTTCTAATTGCCAGCAGGGGGTGACTCCATTGGTTGCTAAGAAGTCTTCCAGAAAACTACCCTACTGTTGTAGCCATGCTTTAAACTGGGGTTTTCTGTGATTGACAAGTCGCAACAATCAGAGGGTGAGGTGTCCAACCCTCGCTCACCACACCCGTTCTAAAAATACCAAGAACTGAGCCATCAAAACCATCTGCAACCCAGTGGGTGATGTCACATGAGCTACCACCATCTTTCATATACAGTGTATGGGCTGAAGGACAGGTGAATTGATGACTCTGCAAATTTATGACTTTATACTCTCTATGATTGAGTTTTTTTCTCAGAATTGAGGTTTATCTCCCACTGCTCCAGTTTTTTAACCTACATACCTTTGATATGTTTTCTGAACATGTAGAGTTCTTTTGGTGCTTTTCCTTCTCTGTGAATCTGAGCTCACTTTGCATCCATCCATAGTTTTTACACAAATATATTCATTCAGATCTTATTATGAACTGCAGCTGTCTGTCAAACAGCTCAAATCTCCAAATCATAAAGTTCCACACATTAAAGGAATGCTCCATGAGTTACAGCAGAAATGTTTCTGCATGATCAAACACACCTCTGATGGTGAACTGAGTGTTTCTGAAACCCCTGACTGTCCAATCACAGACGCCATCAGCGACATGCACTATATGGCCACGAGTAATTGGTCACCCCCACAGTCCACCTACAGCATCTTTTCTGACCAGACATTCATATGGAGCTGGTCCCTCTGCAGCTGGAACAGCTTCCACTCTGCTGGGAAGGCTTTCTGCAACATGTTGGAGTGTCTGATCTGTGAGGTCACACACTGATGTTGGATCAGAGGGTCTGGCTCACAATCTCTGTTCTAGTTCATCACAAAGCTGTTGGATGGGGTTGAGGTCAGGGCTCTGTGTGGACCAGTCAAGTTCTTCCACACCAAACTCATCCAACCATGTTTTTTAAGGAGCTTGCTTTGTGCACTGGGGCACAGTCATGCTGGAACAGAAAAAGACCTTCCCCAAACTGTCCCCACAAAGTTGAAGTATAGAATTGTCCAAAATGTCTTGGTAAGATGAAGCATTAAGATTTCCCTTCACTGGAACTAAG
>VUQH01069261.1:0-15183 GCA_015106775.1 Etroplus canarensis
CTACATTTAAAGTCCCTACTCT
This sequence comes from Etroplus canarensis, assembly GCA_015106775.1. Taxonomy (NCBI): domain Eukaryota; kingdom Metazoa; phylum Chordata; class Actinopteri; order Cichliformes; family Cichlidae; genus Etroplus; species Etroplus canarensis. Next base: position 23 of record VUQH01069261.1, read on the forward strand.
CACCTCCACCTTCCTACCTTTCCTTATCTCTCTCTGCCTCCTAACACGCTTTCCCCTTCTTCCCCTCCTTGGTCTTCAGCCAACAGTAGCATAGTTTCCACCAGCACCCTGGTGGCTAACATCACTGGAGGTGGTCGTTGTTAACCCGGGCCGCGACCGATCCGGTATAGAAGTTGTATTATGAATCTACATATTTGATTTGGCAAAGATTTTAAGCCGGACGCCCTTCCTGATGCAACTGTCACCATTTACTCGGGCTTGAGACTGGCACTAGGCTTGTGGGCCCCTGTGGCTGGGTTATCTGAGTCTCTCTTACATTCTCTTCATTTGTGAGTCATTAGCAATAAACCTATTCTTGGGCTTGAGGATGTGCTGAACACTTTGTATAACCCATGTTTAATTTGCTCACTAACAGAAAGGTGCTGCTGGTATATTTCCCAACCCTACAGAGAGAAAATGACATTTACATGTCTGTATGTGAACAAATTAAACGAGTGTGATGTTTCCACCTACCTCCAATATTTATGTTATGCTAACCTAAAAATGTCCTGACCACAGGTCTACACCAAAAATAGGGACATGAGGCTGATCCATAACAAGAAATACTCTGCACCAGTCTCAAAATGAGGTATTATCTATTGCAAGTTAAGAGATGATTGGGAGGCTGCTGGGTGATGTGTGTCAATGTGATGTCTGTCAGTGTGCATTATTCTCCCTGGAAACCTTGTTTTTACTACTAGTACTTCTGTTTCCATGGCAACAACTGCCATCACAAAAACTACTCTTGTTCATCCAGCAAGGCAGAGTTTTCTGCTCTATCACCAGCAGTAATCACTGCGACTGAACAGGGGGGTTGAATTACAAGGTCAGTGCTCTCCTTCTTCCTCCAGTATGTTTTCCACTGTACATCTCTATCGATTCTATATAGTACAGTCCATAACATCAGTGATGTCAAGGTGCCTACCCTGTAAGGTAAAGACCCTGCACTATTAGAGAGAACCCCAACAAGCACACGTTCCCCTATGAGCAGTACTTGCTGAGAGTGGGAAAGAAGACCTCCCTTTTAACAGAGAGAGGCCCTCAGCAGAAATAGGCTCAGAAAGGGGCAGTCATCTACTGCAACCAGCTGGGTGGTGAGGGGCAAGAGAAAATAGGAAAGAGGAGGATGGAGAGATCACAAACAACAAACATGACAAAACACAAAACTACCCAAGACTATAAGAATAAAAGTTAAATATATAAAATATTGGTATACAAACATATGGAGAGTAAAAGATGTTAGTGGAGAAGAAAAGCTCACTGCATGATGGGTAACAACATAGGGGTGGATTCCCACAAGAAATAGTTTATTGTCATCTGTTCCAACCCCAATGAAAAGCCACTAACAAATCTGAATTCCATGTAGTTCTGTAGTGTTTCGGATTAGTTGAAGGTTTTTCAGGAAGCTTTGGGACAATTTCATAATGAGTCCATCCATCCATCCATCCATCCATCCATCCATCCATTGTCTTATGCTTATCCAATTCAGGGTCATGGGGAGCACTGGACCCTATCCCAGCTGTCATGGCGTGGAAGACGGGGTACACACTGGACAGGTAACCGGTCCATCACTAATAACATAAGAAAGACTTACTGTGTTACAGCAGCTAAACTACGAAAAAATAAATTGCTCAATTAAAAAGAAAATACAGAAAAGTGAAACAGTAAATCAAAATCCAAAAATGATACATTAAGTATCTTAAATCTAAACTGAATGCAGGTATTGTGGTAAGAAGCGGTAAAGATTTTCTGTATCTGTCCATGTGGCAGCAGAAGTGAAACAAATGTTAGAGAAAGTGTTCAGTTGCAATGTGCAGTAACAAGGGCCGATTCTTGCCTGCTACGTTTGAGTAGACAGTAAAAGATTCTAGTTAGGCAGCCTCGGCCTTTTATAGAGTCACTGGGTGAAACAAAGACCAGAGGTTAGTGTTAATAGCAGTCAGGGTGCTGTTGCCTAGTCTGTAGAGGCCTGTGCATCCTTATCATGATATGCCCTCCCAAACCATCACTGACCCACCACCAAACCAGTCATGAGCATAACATTCACCACAGCTTCTCCAGACCCTTTCACGCCTGTCACATGAGCTCCTCAGCAAAGATCTTGTCCACACATGCAAGTCTCCAAACGGAGGGGAGTCATCTTACCTCTGATGATGTTCAGTGGTAGACTTTGTGGGCATGCTGCAGGCTGCTCACCCAGATATTAGAAACGGTGCCGGTGTTTTTCCTTCTGCTTATTCTAACAAAAACACGTTTTTCCTTTATTTTTGGTTGGTTTAGGTGGGCAAGATGACTCACTTGGCCACCCCTGCCCATAGCTAGAGAAAGTCTCACCAATAAGTGGTGCAGAGGGTGGTCAGTATCTATTTATTATCCACAGTCATTCACCAAAGTCACAGTAATTTGCATGACCTCTGCACTGGTACTGGGATTAACATCCCTGTCTGCCTAAAATATCCTGTAGCATGGTGTGGGCAGCATCTCACTGCAGTGCTTCATGAAACACACCAAACAATACTCACAAGTATCCTCCCTGAGCTCGTCCATTTCATAGTCCAAAAACCTCACATTCCCCATGATGACTCCTGTGGTTTCCTCCATAGCTCCTCCGGGGTTACAGACCTCACTTCAAGCTAAGGAACTGTCAGATCAACTAGTGAAGATTCTCCTTTACCAAAAGTGCACTGTGAAGAAAATCTAGTAGTAGACTTGTAAAATTAGATTTTACAAGGCTTGCAAAAAAGTAGCAATTTCATCTTTGCATAAATCACAACGTGCAAGAAAAACAAATATTTTCAGGTGATCAGTTCATTAAAAAGAAAAACCTCAAAAAGCAGCAGCGAGACCTGCTGCAACACGTCGCTACTCAGCATGATGCCAGGATGAATATGATAAAATAAGGCATTCCACCTAAAACAGAACGGTTTCACTGTGATGCTGTGTCACATTAAAAATATACTTATAAATCACAACAGCAATTTTTCCTCTGTAGAAATGGCAAATGGACTGGTGTTAATATAACACTTTTCTACTCTATCTGAGCACTCAAAGCGCTTTTTTACTACAAGCCTCAGTCACCCATTCACACAGCACTTTTATTCTATGCTTTTAACTATCACACACATATGCACAATCCGATGCATGCACTGGGTGCAATTTGGGGTCCAGTGTCTTTCCCAAGGATGTTTTGGCATGCAGACTGATCCCTTCAAACCACCAACCTTCCTGTTGGAAGCTGAGCTGCTCTACTTCCTGAGCTACAGCCACCCCAGCTACTCTCTTCACTAGAGAATCTACCGCATTGTATGAAATGTTTTTGAAACAGTTTCATAACACAGAGCTTCCTTGGGCCTCTGAAGCTTGCAAATTAAGGTCAACAGTTTCCTATCTCCAAATGCAGATTTGCAATCAGATTAAATAAAAAAGTATATATCATTAAAAAGTTGAACATGTTTTAGCCTTTGATTCATCTTGACTAAAGATCAGAGTTCAGAAGTTATTATATCTTATGAGTAACATGCTACAGGTCACTGGACCTTTTTATTCTGTAGGGCGTGCCCCTGAAGCATGAAAATATTTACTAATTTTCAGCTAGCAAGACATGTCCATTGTATATACTGTACATAACTTTTATGTATACCTTGAGACTTAGAGTTGAGCTTGGACTGTAATGATCCTGAATTGTGTTTGTTTTGTCAAACTGCAGTTTTCAGTTTTGGGTCTAGCTCTTCCACTGACCATGACAAAGGTTCCTTGATCTCTTTTGCATACATACCAGCATTCAAGGAATTTTCATTTATTCTTTCTGGTAAGTTCTGATCCTGTGAATCACAGAGTGAGCACGTTTCTAAGAACCAGTCTTGCTGCTCTTTGGCCTAACTCCTGTTAATACACATGTATTAGAGAGGCCTCTTGCTCTTGTCTTCCATCGCCAGCAGACTGACTGGCAGCCATGGTTGTCGAAGAGGAGGCCCCTATTTGTTGTCTGATACCCTTGTGAAAGGCTGTGACAGTCCAGGAGGAATCCTGCTAACACCAGGGGCACCCCATGGAGCTGACCCTGGGACCCTTTCAACCCCCTGCCTTACTTATTGATGTGTGCAGATGTGGCTGCCTGCATGATAATGGCCTCCTCTGGAGACGCCTCTTTCAGTGCCCTTCTATAAATCACAGAGGGGACACAGAGCCAACTCAGCCTTCCATTTGTGTCTATGTATTTTCAAGTCTGTGTGTTTGGGCTTGTTTGTGTGTCTTGATGTGTGTGCATATACTCTTACTCTTACTCCACGTTGCATTATTGATGGCCCGCGGGGAGGGATGAAAGTTTGAATAGCGGCAGCAGAGAGAGGGGAGGAGCTGGAGACAGATATCAGAGTGCCTGGATGCATTTGGCAGTCCTGCTATGCATAGACGTCCACATCCAGGGAGATGCAGCTATGCACTTCTGGAGAATCCATGTGATGCCCCTGGAGGACAGCAGGGCAAAGGGGTTAGGCAGAATGAGACTGGAGTGGGGCTCTGGGATGTATACTGATGTGTTGTCTGCTTGACATGTTGTGCAGGACCTGAGGGAGATGGAATAAAGTAATACTATGATCTAGTCCACTCTGATCGAAGCAGAGTAACTATACTCTACTGTTAGGTCCATAAGTTCTGGTACAATAATTTAGCCCCTGTACTCATGGAGCCACAGGCAATTTCGAATCACTCAAAATATCATTGACCTGCAGACTCTCTTTAATTCAGGGGGTTTGGCAAAAGAACTGCATTAACTGTTTAGTAAATCCAGACATTTCACACACCATTTTTAGAGGCTCAAAAGTAATGGGACACACATATGACGATTGTTTAATACATGGATGAAATTTCCTTGCGATTACTGCCTGCCTGAAATATAGAAACCATGGACGTCACCAAAAGCTCTTGAGATGCCCTGCCAGGCTTTACTGCAGCTGGCTTCAGGTGCTGCTTGTCTGTGGGTCTCTCTGCCTACAGTTTGTCGTCAGTAACTGAAAAACTGCTCTGTTGGGTTGAAATCAAGTGACTGACTTGGCCACTGGAAAATATCTCTTCATCTGCCATGAGAAACTCTTGGGCTACTTTTTTCATTATGCGTTGGGTCTTTATTGATTTGCACTTTGAAGTGCTATCCAATCAGCTTTGCAGCATTCGACTGAATTGGGGCAGGGCGTATAACCATGTACACTTCAGAATCCATCCATATTTCTGTCACCAAATATGGGTGGCTGTGGATCAGGAGGTAAATCCAAGCTCCTTCTAGTTGGAAGATGGTGGTTTGATTCTCAGTCTATATGCTAAAGAGTCCTTGGGCAAGATACTGAACCCTAAATTGTTCCCAGTGCATCCATGTGAGTGTGTGTGTGTGTGTGTGTGTGGGCTCCTTTAGATATTATCTGCCCCTCTGTTCTGGAGTTTAACCACTAGTTTGTACCTTGTTGTAAACCCCTTACATTTTACATTCATGAAGGTGTCTCTTGATTCTAGACTTTGACAATGATACTCTGACAACCTTGAGAGTATGCTTGACTTGGCTACATGTTGTGAAGAGATTTTTCTTAAACTTGTAAAGAACTCTTTGTTCATCCACTTGAGTTCATTTTGTGTCTTTTTTCTTTTGCAGTTTGTGTTCTCTGTCCTCTGTCTTTGTGCATTAAAAACATGGTGAATTAGAGATGCTTCTAGCTAACTAAACTAAATTAGTGCTAGCATTATCAGATAAATGGCTATTTGCTATGTTAATGGCATCAGGGTCTGTTAAGCTTTTATGCTGTGCTAACCACATACAATGCCTATAAAACACATTCACCCACCTTGGATGTTTCACCCTTTTATTGCTTTAATAAAATAAATTAGGATCAAAATCATTTGGCTTTTTTGAAAAGAATTTGCAAATAAAGCTTCTGTCGTATCAAAGTGAAAGAGTTTTAGAAATCGATGTCACTTAATTAAAAGTACATAAGGTAAAATAAATGTTTGCATAAATATTCACTCCCATTAAAGGGACTGACCAAATTCAACAGAGTTAAAGCTAGCTGATTCCAGCTGTCACAGTTATTGAAATGGAGATGACCTGAGTGCAGCTGATGTGTAACAAGTGACTGTAGTATGAAAACAGCTGCATCTGGGAGGTGCAGTCATAGGTTCATAGGTTCATCAGTATTCCTGCTACAATTGAAGAACACTCTGACTCCAACTCAGAGAAAAGATCATTGAATAGTGGAAGTCAGGTACAAAAATATTTCCAACTCACTGGATATCCCACGGAGTTCAGTTAAGAAACGGAAGCAGTACGGCATTTGTCTAAATCTGGCTGTCCTAACAAAGTGAGTGACTGAGAAGAAGAAGAAGACTGGTGAAGGAGGCCACCAAGACACCTTGTAGATGTATATGGTATTTATCATTCAGATCCACTCCAGGCTCCACTCTCTCATTCAAATGCTAAAAATGCAATTGCAATGAGCATGAGGGCTCAAAATGATAATCCACAAACCAAATGGGTTATGATTACGTTCAATTCTTTATTTAAAAACATGCACAATATTTGAAAAAAAAAATCATTGCCCTGAGTTAGGGTGATTCAGTGTTTATACTTTTATTTCCACATTCGTGTGTGAACTACATGGTTGTGCTGTTTTGGCCACATGTGCCTAGTGAAGGTGTCAAGTGGGCAGAGGTACACCACCTAATTCGTTTCAATTTGCGTAGATCTGGCAGGGGTGGAAATTGCCAGAATGGGCTTCCGGTAGCTGTAGCATCTCTTGGCGCTTCATGGTAATGACTGCTGTCAGTGAGAAGACACCCCCTTCCCCCACAAATGCCCTGGTTATTGATCTTCCTTCTCATTTCTTCAGTCCCCATCGTTTTACTGCCTTTTTCTCCTCCTCCGGGCCAGTTGCTTATTATGACTCCTAATGTCTGCTGCACTCTCTCCTCAGCTCACTTTATGAAAGAGCTGATGAGGGTTGGCAGGTTTATCGGGACTTTTGTAGTCCTCTCAACCATATTTCAAAAAGAATTTCTGCTGCTTTGTAGCATATGTGATAGACTCCTAGTGATCTTTCACTATACATGGTTTGCCAGTTTTTTGCAATTCTGTATGAATGCAGAAGTGTAGGGGCTGTATGGTGAGATGGTAACACAGCTACAATGACTTACGAGTGGTCATTGCGTGGTCAGTACTTCTTAAAACCCCTTTACATTGTGTGCATCCTTTTTGTAGCTGCATTCTTTCAGTTCCTGTTTGGGTCATTTTGGTCCAGTCTTACTGCAAATCGCTTTCGGAGTCTTGGGCTGTCTTGCATGCAGCGCTCTTTTGAAGTCTAACCAGAGACTTTTGATGACGTTAGATTGGGAGGATGTGAGAGGCTAGGACTGGGCATTATGACTAAATTCTCATATCCTGATATGTCATGTCATATCAAAATAAAGATATATACACTACCAGCAGAAGTTTGGACACGCTTGTCCATACTCCACTATGGCCAAGCGTGTCCAAACTTTTGACTGGTAGTGTATGTAATAAGTCCATAAATCTCCTGGTTATTGATCTTCCTTCCTAGATAAATTTCTATGAAGTGCAATAAACCACTAAGAAATTGAAAATCTTTTTTTTACACACACTTTCTAGATACAGAAATTTCAGAACCGTATCCCTCAAAATTGTAAATGGAAGAAAAGTTGCACAAAATTCTTTCAAACCACAGAACATGTATTTAAAGTGTGTTCATAAGGTCATTTTGAGATACACATTTTTATAACCTGTACGGAAAAAACAGAAATGAAATTCATATTGTGCACAATTTTGAAAAAGACAGCATGTGAAAATAAACTATTTCCAATAGTGCAATTGAAATTCTACGTTTCCCAGAAACTTCTAAACAGAAAGGTACAAAGTCAAACATTATTTTTCAATGGCAGAAGTGGAACTGTGATGGGCCTACAATTCAAAACCACAATTCCTGTGAAAATGGCATCACCTTCAGTTACAGCAGTGAGTGGCATGAAAACCATGTGATAAGGCGGTTCCAGCAGTGCTGTAAATAGCTGATCAGATTAATAAAGCATCTGCATCTGGACTATAATATTTTTGTTGTGTGTGCTTTTTACTTGATTTCTTCAAACCCAATACTGGAAAGAAACAGTGCTTGGGACACGTTGAATGCACGATATGTAAGTGTAACTCCTTTGGTTTTATCTTACTGGTTGCATATAAATACAAATATGCAAATATGAGCGCCAATGCTCCTGTCGATCGTAAAGAGTTAATCAGAGATAACAGAGAGTTAAGCCATGCTGGTATTCCCATTTCCATTCCCATTTCCAAATGGTGAAAAATAGTAAAAATTTTGCTGCAAACTACCAATTGGTCTTCATAATTAGCACCAGAACCACTAATTGGTTAAACAATAATTCCTATTTTATTCATGTGCAGCAGCACCCACATGTTGGATGCAAAATGTTGGGACTTCACCCTACAGTAACTGGGGCTGCAGCCCTGGCAGCTAGCGTCCCTGCCTCTCTCTGTGATGGGAAGTCATAAACTAGCGGTGGAAAGTAGACTAGCAGTGTGGGATAAATGGCAGCTGCTGAAAGTGCTTTGACATAGAGAAGGAGCTGTTCAGAGTAAAAAGCACCCTAAACCAACGTGTTACCACATTCTGCGTAGTGGTGTGGGTGCTAGCCTGCAAGAAAGGAAGCGACTGATGCTAACGGTAGCCACACTTGACAAACTAATCTGATGTGTGTGCACAGCGATGCACGTGGCTCAAAGTGCCACACACTTCAGACGTTTAAAACACCATTTGATTATCAAATATGTGATTAATGGGTTCATGTAGCTCCTAAATACACATGCATATTTCTTTGTTTAACCGACTAGTAAAGTAGTGGTCAGAAACATCTGTAGTAAACAGTGTGTTTTCCAGAAACATGAAATCAACAGCAGAATATGAAATGATAGATGGTTTTATTTCGCCAATTCCTTATATATGATTCAACAAATATCATCATATCTTTAAAGTGTACCTCCTGAGGGAGTCCGCTGTTGTTTTTTGAGGTGTATTTAGGATTACTATTGCAGATGTTTTCTTCTTTTTATACATGCTGTTTGTTTTTATAATGTTTGTGAATGTCTCATTGAATTCATTCATACTTTAAAGATTGAAATGTTCCCCAGGCCACTGGCCCTCAACAGATGTCCAAAGCCTGATCCATCATGTTGTTGTTCTATATAAACTTTATCAGTTCACAGGTTGTTTCTACACATAAAGTTTGTGAAGCTGCTTTCTTCTGACGACTCTAATTTGTCTCTTCATACCTTCTTTTTCATATCTGTGCAAGTGTGGCTGCATAGTAAAACAAAGCACTACTAATACAGAGCCTGCTTAATCTCCCTGAAGCTTTTATACAGTTTGAAAGAAAGTTTTCTTGACCTCCACCTTCCTCTTAAATTCAACATTTCATAACAACATTATGCTCTGTAGGCATCAAATGCTATAATTATTATGGAATTTTTATAAAACTTTAAAACTTGCCTCTTAGCCTCTTTGTTAATCTGAACAAGCAATAGCCTTTGCAAGAAAATTAAATCTGAGACCTTGGAAAAAGTTATCTGCTAGCTTGTCGAGCTAACATCTTTAACTCAATTTCAGGTGGACATCAGGTCATTTTTTTACTGACTTAACTACTAACTGGAATGGAAAGTTTGGCCATACATTTGCAGGCACTTTACATATTCAGCTGTGTAGTGTTTTGGTGTGTGATAAGCTTTCAGACTCATGAATATGTTCCCCAAACTGAACTTCCTAGATCCTATTTGTTGCCTCACCAATAGCCCACGTCACACACTAAATGAAGCTTGACACCTGGTAAGCCTTTGTAACCCTGATTACAACTCAGAAGTAGAACATTAGTAAGATTACTGCAATGCAATTTAAATGTGTATTTAAACTGTAGCCATTGCTGAAAAAAGTCTTTACATTCCTGTTCTGTATTACAGAGCAGGAACAAACGTTGGGAACATTCGTCCCAGTCAAATTCATGGTCATGTCGTTAACCTTTTGTACAATGTTACTAAATCCTTTGAAGAGTGTAGTGGTGCCCTGGCAGTGATATTGATTTTCAGTACAAAATACAGCAGCCTTGATCCACAACCATTTATAGTGCCCTTCAAAAAAATCACTTCATTCCACTTTGAAGTCTAAAGAATAGATTCATGAGAAACTGACTGTACTAGAAAAGCAAAGCTGATAGAAAAGATTTGTGTTTTCAGCTTTATCAAGTTCACAAATGATCTGGAATAAGTCTATCATGTTTTTTCTTTATCAAACAAAGTGACACGATACCAACTTTGGTTGTCAGTGACATCTGCACAATCTGTCATCTATAAATTCATCCCACAGCACGGAATGGCCCACTGTGTCAGGCTGATAGCTGGCGTGCATGCTAATCGCACTTGTACCATGTATGCATGAGCTGAGACCTGCACAGTCTCCTGGATGTTTCTGAATACCCACATCTGATGTTGTATGCTAATCTACTAACCTTTAGGGTGCCCTGACTGAAAACCAGCAAGGGAGAGCAACAAAGAGCTGCCTTCTCTGCTCCAAGCGCTTTGACCCGATCCACTGAGTTTCCAGCTTGCTCTCAAGTGCAGTTAATGAGAGTGTGGAGTTCTATGAAAATTCACAGTTGGTATAGAAAAGGGGTTTTGAAAGTCAGTTTTCAGCACGAGGCATTGGGGAAAAAGTGAATGGTCTTGATTAGACATTGAAATCTGTTTGTATATGACAGGTGGCACATCAAAAATGGTGGAGGGAGGTGACATCTTGGAGGCCATCCAGGACTCTCCATGTGCAAACAAAGAAAGAGAAGAAGACAACAGGTGACAGACAAAAGAGAAGCCCTCTCAGCACAGTGAGGAGTACAAATAGTAGCAAATGAAAAAGCATGCAATAACTCTAAATTCTACTCATGACAAGCAATGATCAGTCTGTAAAATCTGTTTCTGACTAGCAAGTAATATTTACAGCAGCTCATGATAATTTAAACTCTTTTTTACTTTTGTTTTACAACCTGTCAGGTCTCAGAGCAAGTCAGTGTCAATAATGCTAAGTGAAAGAACTACTAGACAAGGTGACAAATGTAATACCATGTTACTGTAGAATATATATAAAAGATGGACATAAATTCCAATTAAAGTAATTGAGGAGCCACGGTGGTTGTATATACTCCAAATCCTATTAGAATATTTATTATTTATAACTGCTCTCAATGTAGCGCTGAGGTTACGGTAAGGTTCTTGTGGTGAGCTGTGAGAAGTGGTTCAAAGACTGGACCACGTACCTGCCTCCACAAGAACCCTTATGACCCCCCGTCAGACCTTGGAAGAGGCAGGGTAGCAAAATTGCTTTGGGGTGGAGGCGGGTGGGGTTCCTTGTGTGATCTGTGCTCAGGCCACAGTAGGGACTACCTCACATGGGGAATGGACCCCCAGTGAGTGGCACATGTGAGAGCTCCCTCAACAGACTGGCGACCTGTCCAGATGTACCCCACCTCTTCCACGATTGCAGCTGGAACAGACTCCAGCTGACTTTCAGAGTTTGAGAGCCAATAAAACTGCGAAAATGACTTGGCTTCATGCCTTCATGAAAGCAGATTCTAACTTGTGACTGATCTTTTCGGGCAAGAGTGTGGCTGCAACATCAGTTGCAAAGCCAACAAAGTGTGCACATAACTTTTCTTCAGAGACACCAAGACTTTCTACTGGCAGAATATCACAGACAGCAGCCCCGGTGCATGATTGCAATTTAACCAGTTGAACTGAGAAGCTGCAGAACTCACCTTTGTAGGAGATTCTGATTTAGCTTTTCAGCACGTGTGTGTGTGCAGGAATATTTTTTGGATTTTATGTGAGGCTCCTGTAAAATCTATTCTTTAGTTAGAGGCATTTTTTTGGTAAAACTATGGCGGTTCATGAGATAAGAAAAGTTGGAATGATACAGTATCAAGATCATATCCATTTATGCAGTGTCATCCCTATTGTCACAATAGAACAAGCCCTGAAAGTGAAAGTCCATTTGTGATTTGATTGTTGCTTGAGCTCTAGACTGTTTTCAAAAGCAGCATTGCTACACAGTTGATCTGGATAGTAAAAGTTACCTGTTAATGCTTTTTTACCTACCATGTGCCCACATGGACTAGGGGAAATCTGGGGTTCAGTACCTTGCCAAAGGACACTTTGACATATGGAGGTGTAACTCCACACCAGGTTTTTCTATCTTCTAGTTAGAAGACCTACAAGAAGAAAAGCTACAACAAGTCATTGCAGTTCTTTTAGGTTCCTTAAACATTAAAGTGAAATAGAAAAGTGGTTTAAATGAGATGATTTGAAGATGTGTGATGTCAGTTTTATTATTCTAACATATCCATATCATATCTAGATTTATATTGGCCAGAATCATCATTATCAAGAGTCAAAACCAATTCGACTGACTAAACTCTGAAATTCTAATTCGGGGTAGCCATTCTTATGTGCACTGTTAAAGACTTGGTTTTCCCAGGTGAAAACAGCAGCTGTCTTGCAGATACCAGCTGGCTTCTGATTGTCTGATGTATCTCCGACAAGGCCTGTCAGCCTGCTAAAAGTAGCCAAAGACATGAAAGAACCCACCATCCAGACACCCTCTTCACTGCCAGTTTTGCTTTTGCACGCTAAAACGAAAAACCCATCTGAATTGGGCACCTGACAAAATCCCTTTAGTGTGTTCATTATGGATTAAAAAATCCCTGGTTTGGTGCATTCCTCCAAGCCCACACTCAACTGAATCAATGCTTCTTAATCCATGAGGGGTGGTGAACAAATGTTTATGTCAGAGGAGAATGGACCTCAGTTTGTCTGCCAGCCTGTGTGCTCCTACTCTCTGGTCATGTTTGTCGCTGACTAAAAGGCTGTGACAATATCCCTTCACAAAACACCACTCATGCCAGTATGTCTGTAATGCCATCTTTTCTTAGCTGTTCAAACATGGCTGCTGTATAGCTGCCTGACTTTAATCCTGCTTTTGCCCCCATTCTGTTCTGAACATGTCTCAGAGAGCAGGATGTACTCAGGCTAAAATGGTATTGTCTCTTCTCAAGTTAGGCAACGGGATTTAAACAGAATCTCAACAAAATTGTTGGCTACATCGTTTAGTGAGTTTAGTGAGTGAGCAATTTACCAGTAAACCGAACACAAATCTACACCCCAACCAGCTCGCGTAAAACACTTAAAAATGTGTATTTTTAATAAAAGGGAACATTAAACATCTATTTAAACATGTCTGGTGGTAATGTCGTTTGAATACTGCTAATCTCTATCCAACTTTAGCTTCAACCCACTATGACCAACCATTTTACTGGTGTGTCTCCCACATTAAAGCTACTGTCAGGTGAAGTGAAAAATCACTGATCATCAAGTTGCAAAAAATGTTCTGTGAGGAAACCTTGAGTCTTTACTTTTATGTGATACTACTTAGACCAAGTATCTAAGCACTGTTGCAGGAAAGGGACACTCGATCATCAACAGTCTCCCCTTTGCTGGGCAATGTATCCGCCACACTGCAAAAAGTGCTCAGGAATCCAAGACGTTCCAAACTCCCCAGATCCCAGGCTGATTCTATCCATGGGGCGAGTACAAGCCAATATCCCTGCGTTAGCGTTGTTTCTACGTCAGTATATGGTGAGATCATTTGGAGAATAGGAACATGATTGATTGAGCTACAGGATTTGGATAATAATTGTGAATTAGAACATGCTTATTGAGTTACAGAGAACTGCGAATAAATAATTTAGCTATTAGATGTAGCATCATATATAGATATATGATGCAGCAACAGAGTGGAGTCCAGGGCTGATAGGAAGAAAGATAGTAACTGAACACAATGAGTGTGAAATTATTAAGACTATTTAAAACATTTATTCCTTAATTTTTTTTTTTTTTTACTTTTATTGCCACAATTAAACAGGCAATGTACAAAAACAAAAACAGCAACATTAACAACCCTTCCTGAGACCAGGCCACTACATTAGTAATAAACAAGACGAATGAAACAATCACACAGATACACACCCCACCCATGAGGTACATATGAACACTCAGACATATTCATTTAAACTTTTAAACTTTTGCAGACAAGCCAGGTATGAGTAAACTAATTGAAAAAGTCTGCTACCAGTCCCCATCTTTTTTTGAAGACATGGGTTTTTAGCTGTAATTGAGCAGTTAAATGTTCCATCGTGTACACGTCTTATCTTCTGTGTCCAGTGTGTGATGGTCGGCGGCTCAGGCTTCAGCCAATTAACAGTTATCATTTTCCTTGCAGTCATTAGAAGAATATGCAGTAGAAATCTCTGGTCATGGGTAAAACTGTCTGGGAAGACGTCCAGTAAAAAAATCAAAGGGTCCATAGGAAGGCTTATTTTCAAAGTGCTCTGCAACATGTCTTGTATTACAGGACAGTCCCAGAATATGTGGGTGTGATCACCCACAAATCCACAATTCCTCCAGGATTTGTCATTATCCGTGCATTTTGCTGTGAAAGTCTTCAGTGGAGTTCTGAAAAATCTAGTTTGACCTTCCAATCAAACTCTTTCCAAAGTTGGCTGCCCACCCCCCTATGGCAACTAGAACACATACCCTCCCAAGAAACATCATCCAAAATAACATTTAGTTCTGTTTCCCGTTGTTGTTTAATGTGTTGCGTATTATCAGCATCCATCAGTATCTTCTTATACATTAAAGACACTTGTTTTTTCATTGTCCCTAAATTTTCAACAAGATAAATAAAATGATTTTCTAAATTGGTTGGTTCTCGTTTGACATGTTCCCAGTCATTATGTTTTTTAATATAGTTTCTTACCTATAAAAATCTATATAGGTCGCCTGAGGGTAGATTAAATTTGTCACTTAGCTGGGTAAAAGTTTTAAGTACATTCCCATCAAACAACTGATTAATTGTAATCAATCCTCTCTCAGCCCATCTGTTAAAACTGCTATCAGATAATGATGGCAAGAATTCAATATTCCCATTTATAGGCAAGGCTCGAGATAGGGCTATAGTTCC